>OZ023316.1:9274348-9354348 GCA_964007375.1 Ophion obscuratus | reverse complement strand
ATAAAAATCCCTCAAAATCGTTATCGCTTGTTTCGCTATATAAAAAATTCTGATTTATCTCAAATATCTCAAACTATACTTTTTATTTAAGTTCACAAAATGGTTTTATTTTACTTCTTTAATGCAAATGTACAAAAAAAAGTGAAATCACTTTCATGAAATAGCCAAGCAAGTTTTCTACACATGTTGTACACAACATTTTTAAAGCTTACGAATAATATTTTTGAAAATTTATAGTTTGAAAGAGTTTTAGCAAACCATTATAGCAAAAAAAATAATATCACCATTAGTTAAAAGTACAAAGTAGGTACCACACAAGTACACTGGAAATGCTGTGCAACGACTTGGCGTGCATGGTTAAGAAAAAAGCTCGGAAAGTCAGAGAATTTTCCGTTCCGACCGCGCGCGAAAATAACTTCTGCGTCGATATATATATATATATTTTACATAATAACGTGGCATCGGCTACCAGGAGTATTAGCAACATTTCAAATTATAACGTTCCATTAACTAGCAGGGCTATTACCAATTATGTTCTACTGCCGCTCGCGCTAGTGTCATTCGTACAGTACGAAGCTACGTTATATTCGCTTAAAAGATGACTTGATAAATTGTTTTTATATAATTATCTTGTATTATGCAAATAAAATAACATTTCAAATGCCATATGGTCGAAGGATAGATCACTTATTTGAGCCGTACTCCACATAAATCTGGTTTTCACTTGCATAATAAATCGTGACGATTTATGTTTTGTTAACCCGAAAATTAACATGTTGAGATGACGAAATCCTTCGCCGAGCTTTTTTCTTAACCATGCACGCCAAGTCGTTGCACAGCATTTCCAGTGTACTTGTGTGGTACCTACTTTGTACTTTTAACTAATGGTGATATTATTTTTTTTGCTATAATGGTTTGCTAAAACTCTTTCAAACTATAAATTTTCAAAAATATTATTCCTAAGCTTTAAAAATGTTGTGTACAACATGTGTAGAAAACTTGCTTGGCTATTTCATGAAAGTGATTTCACTTTTTTTTGTACATTTGCATTAAAGAAGTAAAATAAAACCATTTTGTGAACTGAAATAAAAAGTATAGTTTGAGATATTTGAGATAAATCAGAATTTTTTATATAGCGAAACAAGCGATAACGATTTTGAGGGATTTTTATTACTTGGCGTTTTTTTTTACTTTTTAAAAGTTTTTAAGGGGGATTTCATATCTTTTTGGAAGGGGAATTTCAATATATCTGTTCAAACTAGACGTCTGCGATTTCATATTCGTATTGAACAGGGAAAAGTATTTCAAGATATTTGAATCAGTCGGAGCCTAGGAAATGGCATCCACAGCATAATTTGTCATTCTAAATCTTTTCATCTTTTTAATGTAATCTTCATACGTTGGATGGTGGATCTCGCTGGCCCTGTCGGTGATCTCTGAAACATATATTATTTTTAAATGTCTACTTTACAATACGCATCAAAAGGGTATATTCTTTGTCGAACTTATTAAAGAGAAATCAACATTTTTAGCCTTTTGACATGTAAAGCTCTTAGTTGCCTATATTTAACCTAAAAAAAATCATATTGTTACCGCTTGATATTTAAAAGTATGTTTTTTGTTGTTGTCTGCAATCAAGCTAACGAAAGCACATATTTGCTTTCGCATTGCCTTCGGCGCCACAATACCCATAGGCATACATTTTTCGTTGTCTTCGAACAATGAAGTTCATATTTCTGACTATACAGTACCTTAAAGTATACATTTTTTGATACCTGTGATCGGTGCAAGACTTCCATATTTTCGGGGTTTTGTTCTTTTCGCTGCAAAGTATTATGTAGACAAGCTCAATGTACGGCTGACTGCCCATTCACAATTTCGAAGAATTGTTTGGCGTTTGAATTTGCGACGCTCAGGACCTTCGTCGAATTTACTGTTGGCCTTGAGAAAGACCGTTTGTTAACTATTCTTGGGTAGCTCTCCATCGCCAATGTGATATGGATTCAGCAACGTAGATCGTAGACATGGTTTGCAACACGTAGACTTTATACCTGTTCAAGTATTCGTAACTGCCCACGCGTCCTATTAATTCAGTAATAAATAGCTAATAAACAAAATATTCATATGTTACATTTGTACTAAGAATAATATGTAAACATCTTTAGCATTTCGGGGCCAACTTTGTCTTTTGACAACTAAGTCGTCAACACACATCCAGGTGTTGCATTTACTTCGCAACATGCTTGTATAATGTCCTTCAGTTACACTCGCACCGTGATGAAAAATAGCACTAATAACTTTATAACGTTTCTCATTAATTCGAACGATTGTAGTAGGCACTGCTTGAATGTTACATTTTTTCTTTATGATTTTAGAATCTTTTCTTTCGAATAATATTAATTGAATAATTAAAATTTTCTTGATTGACGATATTTTTATTTTTTGAAACAAGGAAAACGAAGCACACTGCACACAAGCATTCTTGACGCTTGTCCACTTTTCTATATTATAGATAATAATGTCTTGCAAAGTGAGGGCTTTACGTGGCGAAGGTACTGCCAATAGTAAAATGTTATCAGAATTGCAATTAGTTATTTTTGTACCACAAGAATTACATGAAATGACAGAAGTTATGTCGATTTGGACAGCATTTTTGACAGTTTCCAATTTTTCGCAAAGCAAACTAATAAACTTGCTTGCATCTTGTTGATTAGGACTAATGAAAACATCGCCTACGAATTTCCGAATTGGAAATATGTTAACAGATGAATGTTCAGTCATGTATGCTTCAACAACGGATTTTACTACATTTGCCTTCGTGGAATGTAACAACACAGCATCTCGGATCAAAGAACAATGTATCAGACACTGCATGCTAGCATTCGCAAAACATGATACGTTATCATTATTCGGAAATCCTCTTACGTGAAAAGGTAACGGACCTCGTTCAAGTTGTTCCTGCTTTTCCTGACACTCAATAACCCTGATAGGTACTGCCCAAACCAAATCGTGTTTTTTCGGAATACGTTGTTTAGAGAGCTTTAGAGACATAAGATCGGGCCTGTATTGTTTTCGTAACCGATTATACTCAACTATAGCTTTCGAGTTAGCTTTCACTGATGCAGGGTCATAGTTAATAAGGTGTAATCCTTGCAATGTTGTGACGCGCGATAATGCAACATAAATTTGACCGCAGATAAATATGGAATTGCCTGCTTCAACCACAGCATTTTGCAGACTAAGTCCCTGACTTTTGTGAATAGTCATGCCATAACTCAGGCAAATAGGAAACTGTTTTCGCACAACGAATGCACGATCCATTATTTCAAATTTAACAGGTAAACGTTCCAATGTATATTCCGATCCAGATGGCAGCAAAACCGTTATTGTTTCGACATCATCGGTATGAACATCTCGTCGCAAAGAAGTGATTTTGGCCATAGTACCATTAACAAGTCCAAGAGTGACATCAATATTTCTTCGAATCATTATTTGAGCACCAAACTTGACGACTATTAATTTAGCTAACCCTGCTGTTCTTGAACTACCCTCTTCATCATAACATAATGCTTTAGAAACTTTTTTTCTCAAATAAAATTCACAGTCGATTGTATCTCTTGCAATAAGATGTATTTCTGCCGAAGGAATTCGTGCCAACATAGCCGAATTTAAAGTGTCACACTGGTGACATGTAGGAAGTAAACAAACGGTATCAGGCGGTAAATTACACATATAATCACATAATTCACGTATTCGGCCATCAATAGTTTGATCATTAAACTTCAATTTTCTTGATTCCAAGTCATTCGTATCTGCGTCAGTTACTATGCCTACTCGAATCCTAGATAACATATCTTTATAAGAAACATCGCCTTTTTGACGCATATTTATTGTCAATTCATCATAAGAAAATAATTTTAACCATAAATCGGTGGAACCCATCGCTCCAATATACTTTTCAATCTTATCTGCCGATAGCATCACGAATACTTGTTCTTCGTGCACGGGTGGAAGCTGTAATAAATCACCAAATAATAGAATATGCTTCTTTCCGAACCAACCATCCTCGGAATCGGATGTATTGAATATCTCTGTCAGCCGCAAATGGATGTACATCAAAGTCACATTGGAAATCATAGAAACTTCGTCAATGACTAGTAATGCAACATTTTTCAGCTCATTGCGCAATAGTTTAAGAACCCCATCTGAAAGTAACCTATATTTAGGAGTATGACCGTGTTCAACTGGCAATTGAAACAAGCGGTGGATCGTCAAGCCGTCGACATTAAATGCGGCTATTCCAGTAGGAGCGGTTACCGCTGTATCTTTATTAAGATTTTTCTTTATCCAATTTCGAATAGTTTTTATAAGAAAACTCTTTCCAGTTCCTCCTTCTCCACTCACATATAGTCTGAGAATCGTTTCATCTGAATTTAGAGCATTAGAAACATTATCAAAAATACGTTTTTGATCTAAGTTCAATTCTTGTATCATTTGCGAGAGATTATCGACTTGAAGTTGATGTACGCCATCATTGAAATCCTTGACAACCTCTTCAACCTCAACGGGAACGCATTCTAATTCATTATTATTATTATTATTATCAGAATGATTCTCTTTCTTTTCGGAAGTATTTGACAATTTTTTGTGCACTTCATCATTTACATAATCAATCGCTTTTCTTATTTCCATTAATTTATCATGATACTGTAAAGCCTCTACAAGCTCCAGTTGTATTGCCGAGAAGGCTTCAGCATACGTACTATAATCATTTTTTAATTCATCAAGATTGCGCCATGGTTTGAATAAAAGCAATAAAGTGTAATAGTAGCGTTCAGGTTCAGTTTTCACATTATATATATATAATGATTTATAAGTACACCTCTTGATCGCTTCTTCAAATATGTTGATTCATGGATTTTCAATACCTCAAGCACTTTCGGTTTTATTTTTGTAATATCGTACCACTTGACGAAATCATAGAGATTAAGAGAATCTAATTGGGCTGGTCTGTTTGGGTAATAAGTATCAATAACAGAAGGATAGAATAAATCGGTCGATTCAGGAGCCAATTTTTCTATATCGTTACGTTCTTTTAGTTTTCTACTTCGGACAGTATTTACATCCAACCACTTGATAGTAGTTTGAGGATCAGTTCCGTGCAACGAAATACCGAGAATACTATCAGCAGCTTCGAGAGCACCACATTCACGATGACTTAACAAACGCATAGCCCAATTCCAACAATTACTAGCAACGGATTTAGAAGAATTTATAATATCTGTTGAACTGTAGTTATTACTCTTTTCAGGTTTAACGATATATTTAGTCGTGTAATATGTCAATATCGTGGAATACTCACCAACGAATTGTATATCCATATTACCTTCCCAAACACAGAGTATAGTCGGGTTGTAGTCATTAATATAAGCTTCAGCAGAACTGCGTGGTAGATCATAGAGTCTGCTTTTCGTTTTTAAAGTCTTTTTACCAGCAATGGAGACGGCGACATCTCGAAGCTTAAAAGTTTCCGTTAAGGGACGTGGATGACCAAATCTGCAACGCCGGATAAAACCAGTTTTTGTCTTTTTATTTCGTAAGCAGTAAGAGTTATGACTGTGTTTCTGATGACTATTTACTCGTCTGTGCAATTGCGGTGAGACGTTCTTATCCGGCATCCTGCACGTTACATACCTAAGTATAAATGAGGCAATATCGTCCGGGGAAGATTTACCTATTATTGGGGCATCTTTGATCCAAATTAAAAGGTGAAAATGTTGAGCACCTCTACTTTGATATTCCCGACGCCAGAAATAATGTTCAACCTTTCCTATCGGATTAGCAGGTGAAGTGATGAAATCAAGCATGGCTTTAAATTTAATATCAATAAATCTGGCGGTAGACACTGGATCCGCAACGATAAGCTCCATAGGGTTAACTTTTCTAGTTGGTGGAATTTTATGCATATCACGAAGATATTCTATTAAATCATCCCATAACCACTCACTAGGACTTATTGTTAAAAACCATGTAGCCGGTCCGTAATGACGAGACATGCACAACAAATTACTCCTCGGAATTCTCCAAAATTGTTCCGTATTGCGTAATCTAGAAAATATTGTATTTAAATTAGATTCTAATTGCCCTTTAGACATTTTGTCAAGGTAATTGCTTGCCGTATATTTGTCGCGAGGATTTGTAACGTGTAATTTATGGAAGATTCCGGCATTCATTTGACGGATATTGTTGTTATTTAAAGCATAGAAAAGATACTGAATATCTAGCCGAAATTGCGAATGTTTTGACATGAATCGTGATTTGAAATATTCAAAATCTGATAAAGGAACCGCTCTTTCTTCATCCTGAGCGTTCTCTCCATACGGATATAAGTTCGGAAAACATTTCAAATCTAAATGTTTAAGACGTTTATCAAAAGGAACATCCTGGATCTTCAGCATTTGATAAAGATCCGTTGCGGAAACATTAATCCTTTTTTCATGGATAGGATAAATAGTAAACTGTTCGTAATACGGATCCGATTGCGACATTTGAGTAACGAGAGCACCTTTCTGTTTTTCGTTCAATTCGATATTGGACCCTGCGTCTTCAGTTTTTGTTTCGCACGACAGAATACCATCAGTCTTTGCAGCCGGATTAACTGAACAAAGGTTGTCCTCTTGGAACTCAACTTTGTTCATTTTTCTTTGTAATAATTGTTTATAACATTTTGGTAACTCTATGCCTAAATATAGCGGATTGTTCGACTGCAACCAATTCAAGGCGTTCCATACTTTTTTCAAATTTACCAGTCGTTCCCATACGATTTTAGATTTTGTAGGAATGCCCCGAACTATTATATACAACTCGTGATTGCAATTAATAGGTTCGTATGGAGGACAGATTTTTCTCAATGTTTCCTCCGTCGGTAGTGGTAAGGTAAAATTGATGCCTACAGCTTTAGGAACCAGATTTTTGTGAGGCAGTCTTTTATTCGTAACCGTTCCTAATCGTTGCACCACTTGAAACGCTTTGGCACGTTGAATCAAAATTTTTTCGTAAGTGTTCAGTACCGTGATTTCGGAAGGAACTTCCCGAATATAAAGATCATTAAAAATGCACGTTGGCGGCACCTTGTTTTCCCTGAACTTTCTATCACAATATCGGCATATGTAGTTATTGTCTTTTACTGACATCCTTTTACGGATGAATTCCTCGAATTCATACCATTTATCTCCGTATTTGGATACCTTAGAGACAGTGATGTGAATGATATTGCTCTCGAGACAGAGTTTTTCGCAAGACATACACGGAAAGCGCGGAACATCCATCGAGCGCTTTGTAAAAGCCTTGAATGCAGATATGAATTCAGTCTCGATCTGAGCTTCATCTAGAATAATTTCCTTTGCATTTATTTTAAAAGCTTGGGCAGTCTGTTCAGCTTGAACAGCAATTTCTCGAAGCTGTTCAACGTCATTTTTATTTAAAGCTTCATCTAGTGTCGACAATTTGTTATTCATAAACATTAGACGATACATCAATCTGATGATGCGTCGAATAACCGGAAAATGTGGAGATAGAATTTGAAGCCACAAAAACTTGGACGCACATGAATTTGGGTTGATATAACAGCCGTGAGTATGACCAAGTTGATTGGTATTCGTGTTATTTGAACATAAAAAAATACGACGTAAAAAGCTGTCTAATCTTCCAAGTGTGCAATTCATAAACTGCTGGAAGATATCTTTTACATTATTAACTATTTGATCATCATTCGTTCTGCACATTTTTTTACTGCATTTCCATGATTTTACTGTTTTCTTTTTAGTTTGTATCAAAGGTAGTACATTTATAGCCTTACCTTCTGAATTCATTATTATCGGTTCACTTAGGTTGAACGCATGGTAGGTAACTTCTCTAAAATACGCCTCCGAAGAAGGATGATGCAAAGATAGTCCACAAAAAGTTTGTGCATACTCGTATGAATCGGAAGATGAATAATCTGTAACACGTGTCAAACATACTTCAATAATCGCTTTAGTATCCTTAAGAATTTTTTTTATTTGCAGATAATATGTCTTCCTCGTATAAAAACACCACTTTATAATTCGTTCGGCTTCGAGTCGACCATCCACGGGAGACAAGCTCGTTAAAGTAGCCGATACATTGCGAATATACCTCTCTTTGGTGTATTTTGTTTTCAACCATGTGTTCTTTTCTATGGATGTAAAATATTTTTTTTAAATGTTTTTGCTGACTTGTAACTGATTGTTATAACGTTTAGTGGATAGGCAATAGGCCTTCTTTTTGTCCTTGTGCACTTTATAATATCCACGCAAGTATTCCTTCTTTCGGGAATATTTATTATGTGGCAATGATGATTTCGATTCCACAGATAAGTGTAAATTACGGTCGCTTACCACGTCATTACCAGTATCATTATCCATTTTGACATAATTTTTTTCTAACAAACTCTCACATTCAGATTTTACGAAATTAGGAACATTTCGTTTGTAATTATTTAATGGGATCGTAGCATGCTTGAGTTTGTCGTAATTCTGCCCAATTATATTCATTTCTGATACTTTGCAAATGACGATTTCTTTGCACACAGATTTTTTTTTTTATCAATTGCTTCTAACGGACCAGCTACCTGCATATTCTGGTCATCCTGAACAAAACGTGATGTAACGTTTGTCTCTAGGGTATGATAAGGAAAATGTTCAATTTTTTTTTATTGAAACATGCGTAGACAATGTTCACGCATAAGTGAATGATCATATGTAATATTCTCTGGTCTTATTCCACACAGTATTGATATGGAAAATGCCATCGAAAACAATCCACAATCATTGCCATTTGGCTGTTTGTCAACTGTCGGAAACACGACGGCAGTCGTTTTGTCAAAATCACAATGAGGAAGTAACTTTTCTAGGTACAGCTTGTGATAGCGGTGCATACGCTTGCCCCCAAGAGAATCAAAGATGTATATTTGTTTCGTGTCATAATAGCTACATACCCAGTGACCATTTTCATGAGGCTTATATGCAGGCATGATCAATTCGTCACAGCTAAATAAAATCTGAATATGCTTTCGATTTCGTGCAACAGCCTCAATTCTATCTGGGCAATAAAGGTGCCATGGTGATCGCTGCTGAAATTCCGAATTAGACACAGCATACAATAGTTTTCCAAATTCTTCAATATGATCTGCATTGAGCTGAGAACCATCTCTAATTAAACGATTTTGACGAACCTGGAATTGTTCAACATTAATGTCTGAACTGATAGTTACGTCATCAATAGTAATTACTCGATTGCTATCACTGTTATCCGAAACCTGAGGTTTCACTTGTGAACACACATTATGAATATTTTCTACAAACGAACTTCTATTGTTTTGTTTTTCCCTCTTGTTTTTTGTTATTGTTCCTTCCTTTAGTTCTATGTGGTTCACAGGCTCTACTATTTCTGTGCATGACAACATTTGCAATATAGCAATGAGTTGCTCAACTGGACACTTCTTAAGACTAGGAATACTGCGGTTTGGGTGTGTTACATTTTCTATAGTTTCTTCGAAACCACTTTCTTTCCTAATAGAATCGCTACTTTTACCGCGTAGATCACATACATTCACCTGACTTATCCTGGCATGTTTTATTTGTGTATCTTCACATGATTTTTTATGTTTTATTGTCCACGCCACAGTCGACGCAACTGCTTGTTGCTTTACTATCTTTCCTGGAGGCAGTTTGTGATCCGTTCCTGTCATCTTATATTCAGTGTTAGTCTCTGTCAGAACACGATTGTTGTTTTCGCCACCCGGAGGATTTTTCTTATCCACCTGGGTGATTTGGCTAACTTTCAGCTGTGAAGACTGATGCAATTCTTTTTTCTTCGCTCTCGACGCCAAAGTCGACGCAACACGCTTTCGCCTTCTCTGTACCTCTTTTAGAGGCAATATGACATTTCTGTCCATTCTGTCACGTGGAAAATGTTCGACACATTGCAGCTTAAGCATGTTAAGCAAATGTCCACGCATACCTGACTGAAAATATCGAACATTCTCCGGTTTCAATCCATATAAGATTGATACAGCAAAGGCTATTGCGTACAATCCACAATCACTCGAATTCGGCTGCTTATCGACAGGTGGAAATGATATTGCAGCATCCTTATTGAAGTCATAGAACGGAAATAATCTTTCGAGGTAAAGTTTATGAAGCTTATGCAGTGTGTCGCCACACGCAGAGTCGTAAATCTTAATTTTCTTCCCATCGTAAAAGCTACATATCCAATGACCTCCTAAAGGTACTTTAACGTTTTTGTTTTCTGCAACTAACTCACTACAGGAGAACAGTATTTGGATATGTTTCCTGTTTGGTGGTACAGCGCGTATAGACTCAGGGAAGTAAATGTAATGCTGTGGTTGCATCGGAGATTCAAAATCTGCGACTCGATTAAATAATCTCGCAAATGCTTCAATGTCATTGAGCGAATCGTCATTAGGTACGCGGTTCTTCTGACTAAATGCGTCATCTGTTCCTGTAATATCGTTTTTGGTACAATTCACCTTTAGGACAGAATCGCTATTGTCGTCACGTTTCATCGAAGCATTGTTCATATTTACCGTTTGAACTCCTAGTTGTGCAGATTTACACAATTTACGATTCACTCTCGACGCTGTAGCCGACGCAACAGCTTTCTGCTTCTTCTGTACCTGCTTTAGAGGCAATATAACATTTGTATCGATTTTGTCACGTGGGAAATGTTCGATGCGATGCAGCCCAAGCATCTTAAGCAAATGTGCACGCATCCCTGGCTGAAAATACCGGACATTCTGCGGTTTCAATCCATACAATATTGATACAGCGAATGCCATTGAGAACAATCCACAGTCATTCGAATTTGGCTGCCTATCAACCGATGGAAACAAGATTGCACCTTTATTGTCGAAGTCATAGAAGGGGAATCATCTTTCGAGATAAAGCCTATGAAGCTTATGTAGCGTATTACGACCCGCAGAATCGTAAATATGAATTTTTTTCCCGTCATAAAAGCTGCAAACCCAATGACCTCCTGAAGGTTCTGCAAGCCCTTCCTGCACTAAATTACTACAGCTGAACAAGATTTGCACGTGTTTCTTATCTTTTGGTACAGCCTGTATAAACTCAGGGAAATAGATGTTATGCTGCGGTTGCATTGGAGATCCGAAATCTGCAGCTCCGTTAAATAATTTCGCAAAATCTCCAACGTGATCATCATTAATCCAAGCACCATTAAGGATTAAATTCTTCTGGCGAGTGTCATAATTTGATTCTGCCATTGTTGATGATCGATGTAACAAAGTTAATCGATTACTGAGCGCTTAACCTTCCACACCTCGGATAGATTCCCAAATAAAAAAGGTATAGCGGACTACGGCGCACAATCGCTGCCAATAAAGTTTTTTTGACTATAATACTAAGCGCTTAAACTTTTGCACCTGGAAAATGCTCCGAGTTACAAAGAGTGCAGCTGCTTGAGGCGCTATAAAGCTGCCAATTCGGTTACTTGAACCGAAATTTGTATTGGGTTTAATTTAAAAAAGGAGAGGAAAGGATGGTGAGGCAAAAACCAAAAGAAGGAAGGAAAAACAAAAGAGCTGGATTAAAAAATAAAAATTTCGGTCCTTCGCGATGAATGTAGCCTGAAAAGAATTTTTTTTAAACAATCACCAAAGAATAGATGAGCAATCGTTTCAATTGTCTCCAAAAAGTAAAAAATTAGGCAATATAAAAGGTATTTCTTCGTTAACCAACATAAAAAGATCGCTCTGACACTACATTTTTTCTACCCTCAGAGTTACGGCGCAGATCAAAGAGGTAATGTAATTACCCAATAAACGCAGTGGTATTATTCAGAAATGCATTTTCATTGTTACAATTATCTTGTTTAACGACGAAGGTGATTCAATTTCATCAATAACCATTGTCGACATACAAGGGTACCGTTTATGGGGTTCCCCTCCGATTTCGTTCAACTGTGAATATGTTATTTTTCACAGAAATCTAAGAGACACGTATTTTTTTTTACTGCGGAAAATTTTACGGGGTCAAATGCACTTGAAAATAGGGGTATTTTTCATTTCTCGGCCATACTTTTTTAATGGAATGAGATATAAAAAAATCCAATGACGATGTTTTATTTTTTGAATAATATACATGGGGGGTGAAAACAGTGCAGATGACAATAAATTATATATCGTGCTCGTTCTTCGAGATTACGAGATAGTACGCCTCTCCTCGTACGATATCGCCACTAGTTTTAGAGTGATTGAAAACATTTTCCTTCACTCCCTCGTGTACTCGATATTTCATTGTTTCTTCTAGTGCGAAAGTCGCCACACGTCTTTTACATACGTATTAAAGAAAAAAGTTATTAACTGTCTAATATTCACGAAAAACAATTCGTGATAGACATGGAATCTTCAAAGAATAAGCGATTACGTAGTTATGAAGAGGAGGAACAGCGTTTGATAAAAAAAAAAACTAAAAAAAGATCCAAAAGAAACAGACGCAACTGCGCTCTCCCAGTAGCGCGTCTTTTTCGTCGGACGGCGAAAATGAAATCATACCTCAATCTAGAGGAAATGAACATCAAAGTAGGCAAAATTGAGAGAAAGTCGACTGACCTGACACATGCGGTCAGACATAGTCGATCGCCAAAAATCGGGTTGAGTTCGTACAAGAGACGAAACATATCCTAGCAACCGCACAGATTGAGTTTGCACACGAGGCAAAACAAAGATCTAGCGGGCGGCATGAAAAATACACAATTGAGCACACAAAAAATGGAAAATGGCTGGTGTGATTCACGCACACGTCAACATTGTACTACCTTGTAATAATCTCAAACGAGGTTCTTCATATAATTAAGATTGAACTTCACTTGGTAAGTTCGTTTAGTCTTTTAATTTTATGTTGCTTATTGCAAAAATGCAATTCTAAATTCTATATATTTAAGAATTTTCGTCCGATTTGGATGTAAATTTGCATACCGTGTACAGGTTGGAAAGTAACGGATAAGTATTTTTTTCCGATATATCACAACTAAGGGGTTGATACGGCCCATGATGTGGAAGTTAACATCGTTGGAACGCAGCGAAAATAATTAATTTCTCATCCCAAATTTTTTTGACAGATCTAAAGCTACGACAAACATTTTTTAAAGATCCTCATTGGAGACCTACAACCTGATTCTAAAAAAAAAAGTTTAATAGAGAAAATGGAGAAGAAACAAAATAATCCCGGCTGGAAATTGGTTCAGGCTAGCCAGACTTATGATGAGGCCGTGATGAGGGAGCTGTGTGGCTATCCGTATTGCGGGAATTATGATTCGGCCGTGAGCCTGCCGTGAACAGGCAGCCACAGGTCAGGCAAACTTATGGCAAACGTGAAAATGGCCATAATGTGGTTTGCCTTATCACTGCCCTAATATGGCTCTATTAGGAGGCCCATGCATGGCAGTGCTCAGGCTAGCGCTAAAGTGGTGGCGCCAGTGTTGCATTCAAAAACTATATATATATATATATATATATTATGCTTGCACGTGTGTCATATTGTATACCCGACTGCAAATTTATACATCGTGTTTGCGTTAAAACTTGAAAGTTTTCACGAAATATAAAAAGGAGCACATAAAGTGAAAACGTTATGAATTGCAAAGAAAGGGAGCGGTATTTGACACGGTTGCGTGGTAGGAGATGTCGTTCGAAGAAAAAAGTTGACGAGTCCCGATCATCGGTACAAGTACCAGGTATGTATAACCTTACTTTTTTCAACTTTTTCAAAATTTATGATTTTTTATACACTTATGTATAGAATAATATCAATAAAAAATATAATTCAAAAAATATTAAAATATTAAAAAAATAAAAAATAGTATAATATTAATATAAAATATAATTTGAAAAATGTGAATGATATACGTTGTTTTGTTTACGAAAAATTTGAATATTTACAGAAAGAGGCCCGAATGATAAAATTCAAGATCAGGACAGTCTTGATAAAGCTACCAGCAAACAATATCCTAATGCCAGCGGAGAGGATTGGAACACCAGCGAAGAAGATCTCCATGCCAGCGGAGAGGGATTTAATGGCAGCGAAGAAGATCCCCGTGTCAGCGGAGAGAATCTCAACCCCACGGAAGAAGATCTCCATGTCAGCGGAGAGGGTTCGAACGGCAGCGAAGAAGATCTCCATGCCAGTGGAGAGGGTTTTAATGGCAGCGAAAAAGATCCCCATGTCAGCGGAGAGGATTTAAATGGCAGCAAAGATGAAGAGCCTGGTCAAGAAAATGTGCAACGTTGGAACAGAGATGAAGTTGAAGAACTAAGAGAATGGGTCATCGAATGCTCAAGTATCAGGTATGTATAACCTTACTTTTTTCAACTTGTACATAATTTATGAATTTTTATATACTTGTGTATAGAACAATATCAATATAAAATATAATTCAAAAAATATAAAGATATTAAAAAAATAAAAAATAGTATAATATCAATATAAAATATAATTTGAAAAATGAGAATGATATACGTGGTTTTGTTTACGAAAAATTTGAATATTTACAGAAAGAGGCCCGAATGATAAAATTCAAGATCAGGAAAGCCTTGATAAAGCTACCAGCAAGCAATATCTTAATGCCAGCGGAGAGGATTCGAACACCAGCGAAGAAGATCTTCATGACAGCGGAGAGGGTTTTAATGGCAGCGAAAAAGATCCCCATGTCAGCGGAGAGAATCTCAACCCCAGCGAAGATCTCCATGTCAGCGGAGAGGGTTCGAATGGCAGCGAAGAAGATCTCCATGCCAGCGGAGAGGGTTTTAATGGCAGCGAAGAAGAACCCCCTGTCAGCGGAGAGAATCTCAACCCCAGGGAAGAAGATCTCTATGTCAGCGGAGAGGCTTCGATCGGACTGCATCCGATCAGGCAGTCGTATACACGCTATCATGAGGCGCCAGGATAGTGGCCCAATGAGGCTGCCAGATCCCGCCGTTATCGGGAACAGCGTTACATTTTTGTTCACGCCGTGATCAGATTGCCATACTAGCGGCCCAATGAGGCTGCCAGATTTGGGCGTAACCAGGCTGCCGGATTTGGGCGTAACCAGGCTGCCAGATCCCGCCATTATCGGGGACAGCGTTACATTTTTATTCACGCCGTGATCAGGTTGCCATACTAGCGCCATATAATGGCAGTCTGGCAACCTGATCCGAGCGTGATTAGCGCCATAACTCAATTTCCAGCCGGGATGAAGTACTTCTGTTGCATTGTGACGATAGTAACTTCAACGGTACTACAGCCCGTCGATTTTTTGGTCAATGACGACGTATAATCAGCTAGCTTCTTGCCATACACTGTTACATTTATGTCAATATACGTTCGTTCTATGAAGAGATTGCACACTCATATAAACTACCCTCGCTTCACTCTGAAACAATCATGGTTCTCACCTTCTGGTATGGAAAAACATTCGCAGAACTTGAAGTGAGTTACAATGAAAGTGAAGTGAGCCAAAATGTTCGATACGAATTTTCTCGTTTTTGCAGAACCGCACTTATAAGGGATTGAGCACACCCTAAAACCTTTTTTTTGGTTATAGCTGCTATATATTTGGTTATAGCTTTTTTCGTTATAGCGAGATAAAGAAAAAATAAAAATGCAAACAACATTATATTCGTCGACTATTCGTAATTCATGATCTTAATGACAAATATAATAAGAATTTGGGTGTATTTAAGCAATAATTCGTTTTTTTTAGGCTAAACGTGCCGAACAAAATTGGACTACGAAACATCCGTTGCGGTCCTACGATGCAAACTTCAGTATCATTCCCATGCAACGGAAATCTTCATAGGAACGCGTACGAGAACATTAAAAACATCAACTTGTTTTCATATTTATCGCTATCATCATAAATGTCTGATAGTCGAAGAATACAATACATATTTGACATAATAATTTTATTTTAATCTCGCCCCGCTCATTTTGGGCGAGAACAGTTTTTAAAGATGCATTCAACCCCTTATAAGTGGGGTTCCGCCAAAACAAGGAAACTCGTATAGCATATTCTGACCTTCTCTATTGTAACTCACTTCGATTTCTGCGAATGTTTTTCCATACCATAAGGTGAGAACCTTGAGCCTTGTAGTTGCGAGAGGTGGACGGTGGGGGCCGGTGCCGCGGGAGTAACGTACATAAGTATGCAATCTCTTCATGGAACAAACTTCTAGTCACATGAATGTAACCAGGTATCGCAAAAAGCTCGGAGAAATTGAAGAACAATCCAGATAATTGTTTAACCATTTTTTTGCGTTTTTTCTCGACCACGGTTGCGATCGGTAGGTGCGAAACTTGTTACACCTCTTGACAAATTTGATTGCTGCTTACGCGCTGAAAATACTAACGGTGAAAGTAATCGAGAAACCGTGGTCAAGAAGAAATGCAAAAATAACAGTTTGAACAATTCTTTTTTAATTTCTTCTCGACCGCGGTTGCAATAGTCAGGTGCGGTACGTTTTATGCCTCTCAGTAATTTAATTACTTCCTTTACGCCGAAAAACCTAACGGAAAAATGACGCAAACGCGGTATTTTTACTGAAGAAAAGTGGCAATTTGGAGAACGAAAAAAAAACATTTAGATTGTTTTAAAACTCTGTGTAATAGTTTGTTTTCTGGTATTTTTGTTTTTGTCTTTGAAAGTGTAATATTATTTGTTTATAAATTTTTCATTTGAAAATAAACAATATACCTTCTGAATGTTACAAATTTTATTGTTTAACTTGTTTTTTGTTTGGAAAAGGAACTGTATTTTTTAAGTTTAAAACGACCCCTGTATTTCCAAAACTTTTTAATACGAAATTTATCTTTTGCTGAATTGGTATATTGGTATATTCAAGCTTTTTAAAGTAAATCATCACTTTTTTAGTACTATTCATTTTTTCTAAAGAAATTAATACACCATTTTTTTATCTTTTTAGACAGTTCTTTTTCCAAAAAATTCACAATATTCTAGTTTCTCACAAGATTAATTTCGAATTTAAAAAAAGCATAGAAAACATAGAGGGGTTATAACTTGCAACATCTAGTTTAATTTTCAAAATAAAGCAAACGTTAAAATATGGAATTTTTTTACTTTGCAAGGATATATTTGTTATTTGTCAATGACCAATAGACAAACGAATAAAAGTAGTTTAATTTTTTTTTATTTCTACAACTTTTGACTCTGCATGAGCGAAAATACCCGTAAATGTCGAAAAATAATGTTTTCCACCTACTAAACGAAATAATCGTCGTCTAAAACTCTAATGACTTATCTTAAATGTTTGCCAAATCAAAAACTTTCATCATTCGGACAACAGAAAAAAAATCGGAACAACGTAGCATACTTTTTGTGGACGCTATCAACTTGGAAACATTGCCTAAGCCTAATAGTTGCGATAGTTATCCGTAAAGATCAGAGGTGGTTTATACACTAGGCCCGCCAGGCCTGGGCCTGGGGCGCCGCGGCAAAAGGGGGCGCCATGCGTCGGCAACATCCGCAAGCACGCGCGCCCCCTTCTTTCTTCTACCCATACCGATCTTAGGCATAAAGGGGTCGGTAATTTTGTCAGGCCTAGGGCGCTAGTTTTTGTAAACCACCCCGGGTAAAGACGTCGTAACTTTTGTGATTGAAGAAACAAACGCAATTTTTGACGTTTCCTTTCGTGCCTATCTCACAGATTTTTATTTATTAAAAGTTGATTTTTTCACCTTGAAGGGCATACTTTTAGCTTTCCGAAGCCGCCCTTCAAATTTACAGGCTTGAAGTTTGTATCGTTGGAATACAACGAAAGTTGTTTTCATCGTCTTATTTCCATTATTATCCAAAATAACATTTTGCAAATTTGTTGTAGATCGCTAAATGATTTTTATAGCTTAAATCCGCCTAAGAAAAATTGTCAAATTAAAAGAAAACCCAAAAGATGAAATTGTGAAATTAAAAGAAAAAATAAAAGATCGGTTCATGAGTTATCGATTATTAAAGTCAAAAGCATCATTTTTACTTCGATTGTCCATGAATTTGCTGTAAATCATCGTACAGACTAGTTGCAAAGCTGAAAATAAAGAAGGCGATCCGAGAAAAATAAGTCTGATTGCATCATTAATCAAACAAATTATTCCTTGTCGTAGACTTTTTCAAGAAAAAAAACGAACATTTTTCTTTGCCGCGTTTCTTTTGATATATTAACAACAAAAGGACCAACAATTTGTTAAATAAAAGCTTAAAAACTAGCGATTTCAAGCTTTTAAATGCTCTTTCAAACTTTATCTTATGATGATTTTTCGCGAAAACAGAGCAATTGAAAAATCACTAAAAAATGTCAATATTTTTTTTTCCCAATTTTATGAGTAGTGTGTAATAACTCGATTACGTTGAAGTTTGCATCGTTGGAAGCGACAAAAATAAATTATTCTTAAATGCTTCTTCTAAAATGAAGTGAGCTTAGATGCTCCTTCTAAAAAAATTTTTGCCGGTCCAGACTGTGAAAATCTTTCAAACGTTTTTACAGTCGTGTTGGACATTTACCATCCCAATTACAAAAAGAAGACTACATAATAATTTTAACGTAGAAATGGAAGATATAAATACATATAGCTAGATTGTACTTGAAATATTTTTGTAGTAGAGTTCCGGTTCCCTCCTCTTAGGGTCTCACAATCCAATTTTTGTTCAAAGCATTTAAACTACTCAATAATTTCCCACCTTCTAGGCCCAAACATTGCGGATGCATTATAGAAAAATGTGAACGCGATCGGCATCAGTTTATCATAAATAGTCATAACTGTTTTTAAAAAATTGCATTTAATGTCGTAAAAATAAAAACATTGCCTTGGGTCAGCGCTTATAACTCTGTGTACGGTGACTGTGAAAGCTGCATTTCACAGTGTGCTCTATGCGCTTTGAAAGAGACGCAAGTTCTTTGCAAATACTCTCGTGCCGCAATCAAATTTGTATACTGTTTACAACAAAGAAACTTTGTTTGCATATCAAATTTTGGGATAACTCACCTTTTGCTGTACTTGCAGTAATGTCCATACGAAGAACTACAAGTGATGGAAGCAATGATTCGTTAGACTTTCTCCATAGTACTGTCCATGTGAAAAATTCTGAGTAACATTCTATAACTTTCTTTAGAGGGATTCAGTGAATCACCAGATTGCCGCTGAATAAAATGACAAGTTTGATAAGCAGTCGGGCAAGTCATTCGATTCAAGGCAAGTCATTCTTTTCAAACTTGTCATGTTGTTCAGCGGCAAGAGAAATCTTCTGATGATTCATCCAATATCTCTAAAAAAAGTTATAAAATGTTAGCCATAGTTTTTCACATAAATAGTACTGTGGAGAAAGTCTAATGAAACATTACTTCCTTTACTTGTACTTCTTCGCATGGACACTATTGTCAGTACAGCGAGAGATAGTATTTTCCCAATTTTTATATCCAAACAAAGTTTCTTTGCGTTACGCGGGGTAGAAATTTGTTTGCAAAGCAAAAGTATCTGCATAGAGCTTTCGTCTCTTGCAAACCACAGAGATACACTGCAAAGTGCAGCTTTGCAGTCACTTTACACACAGTTATAATGACTGATGCAAGGCAATCGAATCACCTGCACGACACTATACATCATTCTTTTGAACACTTATGAGCATTTATAAAACAACTAGAGCCAAACTTGCTGACATTATTTTGTGATGCACCCATAATGTTTGGACATAAAAGGTGGGTGATTGTACACTAATTAAAATAGTTCGAACAAAAATTGCATAGTAAAGTCTCCAAAGCAGACTGTAACTTGCCCCCAAAAGTGTTAAAAGATATATCAGCAGAGCAACGAAGTTCGTTTTTAGAAATAAATTTGTTATGCTTTGTTGAAAGGCGAACATCGACTTTCTTTCTTTCGTCCCAAAAGTCATACGCCTAAGAGAACACTTGGCTGTAGAATTTTTACCGACGGGAAGTATGACATGTTATTAATTTCGCGGAAGGCATTTTACAACAATAAATGATACTCACAGGAAAGTAATATCCTTCGATGAATTCACCGGGGAAAGTCGTTCTTCACGAGACAAAAGTCGCTGGTTGAAGACCCGTCCTACAATGATGGAAGAAAATGATACAGAATATCCTCCGAAGACTTCGCCACTGTGAAAAGATCGTTCTTCTCGATTCAAGACTCACGGATGCTTTCTTCACGACGCGGCTACAACAATAGAAAAAAAATACGCTTGATAAAGTCGCGCAAATTTCATTGCCTTATACCGCACTGGTCATATTTAATTAACCGGATATGAAAGTGAAAAATATATCTGACATACTTTGCAAACAATTATTTATAAACTTATTAAATTTATACACACCGTAAATCCGCGGCACAATTTCTGAAGCGTTAAATACGTCAAAACACGCGAATTCCACCAATGGCGACGAGGTCTCTTGCACTGCCAGGCTTGCCACTACACGAACAATTCTGTTCGTGCAATATCATGATGCGACACCACGTGCTAAACACCGCTGCGAAGTTAGTCCAATATATCCAATGAAAACCTGTACACGTTATTCCAAAAAAAATCACGAAAATTCGTTACTTTTTCCGGCCTCTAGCTACGTCTAACCAGTTAAGAACAACAGCGGAAAGTGTTTAAAGTTCCGCAGGGCGAAGAATTGCGTCGAAAATGGGAAGCCGAGTTAAAATTTTGCTGGAAAGGCAAAGTGTGTACTGAACCTGTCCATAATTTGAAAATATCAGAAACTGTAATAACTTTCCGATCTAACAAATTATTTTATTTAAAAAATATTCTCCTGTACTTTGTCGTTTCCTAAAAATGTCGAGGAACTTATTATTTATGAACATAGATCTCGAATTAATAGTAAATAATTATTCCTGGTTATTAAAAACAAACAATAGTCCTCGTTAATTTTTCTGACCAAGTAATTTGAGGTCCCCGAGCATAATTACCGGATATGGATAAGGTAGGTAGCACTTTTGCCAACTACCACTTTTTCTATTTCCCATCTTTGCACTGCCTAATATTTAGTGTGCTTGATTATCACACACTTTTGCGATTAAACAATATATAATCTTATTACGGTGCTGTGAATCCTCATTTTCTCAGTGTCAAGGGACGAAATATCCGAATTTATTATTGTCACATTCTGCCACTCATGGCGCTACTTATCATGTATGGAACGTGCGTGCTCGAGCGCTGCGGGTATGTGTGTGTGTGTGTGTGTGTGTGTGTGTGTGTGTGTGTGCGTGCGTGCGTGCGTGCGTGCGTGCGTGCGTGCGTGCGTGCGAGCATGCACGTGTGTGTGTGTGTATGTATATATGACGCCAGCGCGCGAGGATGCACGTTGAGTGCATGATAACTAGCGTCCTGAGTGGCAGAGTGTGACACTAATAAATCCGGATATTTCGCATAGCGAAAATACCGGGCATTTTCGTACCCCTCATTGAGGCAGAGACAGAAGGAAGAACTACCGCCCGGTATTTAGCCTTACGAAATGTTCAGATTTATTAGTGTCACACTCTGCCACTCACAGCGCTACTCATCATCTAAGAAACTTACACGCCTGCGCGCAGTGACCATGTATATATATAAATAATATATGGTGGTGGCGTTTATTGGCGGGTTATATACATATATAATCCACCAACACGTGTAACATTTTTTATTATGATACCAGAAATAACAAAATTGCAATGATGCCAATAATCTTAGAGGTACGTATGAAAAATAGAACTGCACTTTTTCCGGGCGAGAAAGGTATTCTGCGGTGCAACCGGGTACAATACACTGGGTGAGTAATCCCACCACGCGGTTCAACACTTTTAGTTATAAAAACAAAATATTAACCGCCAAATGTTTTGGATGTTGAAATTCGAAATGTGTGCCTTGCGCTTACCTTTGTTGCGCAGGCGCAGAAGAACTTTCTGCCTGCCTCCATCCTGGTCATGGGTATCTTTCCCATTACCTTTAAGTCGGTGCAATTTTTGTACATGTTATTTTGCAAAATTTATTTGTTCATTCTGTTTACCCACTATTTACAATCCCATTGCTATTATTATCTCGCCAAACCGTTTACATGTAATACTGAATAAGTCTCTGGCTGACTATAAATTATAATACGATTGGTAACACTGTCTTTGCACTCGAATACGGATGTGCCGCCCGATAGGTGGCCTACTTTAGCCAATGCAACGAGTAGGCACTCTAGCATATCCAATGGACAAATTCCGCGCCTCCCTATCAGTGTTTGAAATCACACACATGGGAAGTACTATTGTACATGGTTGAACCGTCGAACCGCGAAAAAGTAAGTAACCTCCAACATTTGTTTTTATTTTAGAAATTTGAAATAGTTGTTTTCAAATATTTTAATTAATCATTCTATTCTTTAGATCATGAGTGACAACGACTCCCAAGAATGCCAGGAATCGGAAGAAGTACGAGGAGACGATGGAGATGCGATGGAGACTTCGCCCGCTCCTGCACCACCAGATCAGCCAGTGCACGAAGAAAAAGATAGACGTAAGTCCCGAAAATAAAACACGTCAACAACAATTTGACAATGTTTAATTTTTCAAAACCTTAGACGGTTTGTATGAAAATCTGTCTATTTAATACCAAAATACTGGATTTTTCTACTTACCGATACCAAAGGTTATAATCTATTTATTCTAGTCCTTTGCGATGACAGAATTCCTTTCTGTGCATTTAGATACCCGAATATAAATTTTTACCTGTTTGCTGCCAAACTAAAGACAGACTTTTGGTGTTGCGTATAGCTTCACTATACTAAAGAAACAAATTTGTTATTGTGTCTGATCGCAGCAGGAAATCCAAGTTTCTTTTAAGTTCCTTATAACAAATCCTTCACTGCGTATTTTCCATGGAAAATAAGTTCATATCTTCGGCGTGTCATGGCTAAAACGTATTAAATTCTTGATTGCCTTCGGTTTACATCAGAAAAATGCATATTTTAGGCCCTCAGATACCTACCGACATGAATTTTTCACTGCTTGTGTGCAGCGTAAAGCGCATCCCTTTTTTCAACTTCCTATAACTTAATATAAACATGTTCTAACCCTGGTCAGGGTAAAAAGAGTTTGTGGCCCGTAAAGAAATACATGCTTTATTGTCTTTGCTTGATCTAAAAAATGTATAGATTGGCTCCGCTGCATCTTACGATATGAATGTTTTAATCTTTCGGTTCGCTGCGAAGAAATCCATCCCTCCAGGGTCCCTAAAGTTATGAGTTGATTATTGTTTTCTATTTATTCGAGAAAAATGTATTTTTTGGCTCTCTGATGCCCAATCCTATAAACATTTCATTATCTCTAATCGATGGAAGAGAAGTCCATATTTTTTGGCCCCAGTACCTATAGATTTTAATGCCTGCGGTTGATCAATGGTCAATATTTTTGGCTTCCTAATACCTAAAACTATATCATGACGTTGTATGATGAGAAAAATTCATATTTTGAATTTTAAGGCTTTACATACAACAACCTCATTGCGAATTCTTAGTTATAAATCATGTTTTTCTAATTTCATGAATATCTTAGAAAATAATGCTTTGCATATTGCAGGTCGAGGAAATCGTGCTGGGAGGCGCGTGCAAGAGGAGCGTACGCTGAATATCATCGCTCAGCTAAATATGTTCGCCGCCACGCATTTCATGCGGCGGCATAGCCAGGCGGCACGCCCTGGAGGTCGTCGCGGCCACTGGCGTGGACGGGGCGGTCGCGGTAGAAGTGGAGGGTCGTCGTAGAAAGTGAAGAAGACGTACTTTCGCAGCAACATGCACAATTTTTGTGCACGTGTGGGGATAATTGGTGAAGTGTGATTTTCAAATTTGTACAGTAAATTCTTTTTCATATACTGAATGCACCCTACAATTTTGAAAACGATCGTCTACATCGTTTAAAAAAATTAAATTGGAAAAACTTTTTAACATAGGGCATTTCACATTATGATCCGAATGTACATTATGACCCTAATGTACTGAGTGATTTGACAATTTTTCATACCATTTTTAACATTTTTTCGCACTATTTCGTGCGTAACACTGCCATTCAGCGATACGCGCAGGCATCTTCCTACGTTGAAAAGTGTTTTTTTTCTTTCAATTATCAGTTTGATAGAAACGGTGTAGAAGAACGATTTAAAATTTGGAGGGTGCATTCAGTACGTGACGATGAATTTACTGTATAAATTTGAACAATCGGTAACACGTCACCATTTGTCCCCAAACTCCTTAAGTTATTCCTATTTTTCGGGACCCTGGACGGGCGTTACTCTTTAAGGTATTCCTTTTACAGAGGCCCATATTTTGTGAGGGCATTAGGAGCGCCCTTCTGGATCATTGCTACATTAAAGTGGCACTTATTAAAAATAATATCTAACGATGAAATGACAAAGTTCGTGCATATTTGTAGATTTAGGAATTTTTACATTTCTCTGAGAAGTCGCAGCTACACAAATTCTTCTATGTTGACAACGTGTCATCTCCATGAAGCGCCGTATAAATGAAACGATTTTCAGAGACGTAATTTTTCGTTAAAATCGATAACATGGCTTCAAATGTTACCAGTAAATTGGGATTGTATTTTTACTCGTTTATAGACAAAAATTAGTTAATTGTTGAATATTCGAGTTCGTGAAAGGAATGCCTTAAAATCCCAACGTATAATTTAAAAAATGATATTAAATATACATTTTGGAAAATCTTTCCACCGTAATGTTACTGCTTAATGTTTGACATTTTAATATACCATTTCCATGTTTGTTTGTGTTTGTTTGTTGCAGCAGGAGAAAATCTACAAAAATATAAAATTTTGAAAATCCAGCACTAGTTGCATTCTTTTATTTGCGTGTTAAACGAATATCAGGAAAACCCATCAGTCAATATCACTCAATATCAGAAGTACCCATTTACATTTTTCATGTGACGGATCAAGAGAAAATTAATATTTTTGTTCTTCGGTACCTCAAACTCAAAGGATCTCATCACCGGAGTCAACAAAACTTTCTGTAGAGATGCGACGAAACATCGCTCACACCAGAATTGGGCGTAATTCTATTTATAATTACGAATACGAATTTATTTACATCGTGATTTTCATGTGAATATAAATACAAATACAATTGTATTCACAAATATTCTGAACATACAAATAAATTTACAGAACAAATTGTGAATATTCACAAAAAATGTGAATATTTACAAGAAATCCTGTGAATTAAAAAAATTCACATCAAAATCTGTGAATGCGAATGTATTCACAAAAAATTGTAAATACAAAAAAATTCACAAAATAAGTTGTGATTTTTTTCGTATTTAAGACAAATTAAAATCAAATTTACAATGATTAGATTAAAATTTACACCAACCGTGAGTTCTTACGTATTTTGAGAGAAAACATTGCGTCGAGGCACAGAAATTTTTGAAAAAAAAATTGTGAGTTTTAAATATTACATTATAAATATGAAATTTGAGTTGTGAATTTCCTCAAGTTGAAGAAAATTAAAATCAAATTCACGACAATTATATTAAAATTTACACCACAAGTGAGTTCTTACGTATTTTGAGAGAAAACATTGTGTTGAGGCAATGTTTTCTCTCAAAATACGTACCAACTCACTTTTGGTGCAAATTTTAATCTAATCATTGTGAATTTGATTTTAATTTGTCTTAAATACGAAAAAATTCACAATTAATTTTGTGAATTTTTTTGTATTTACAATTTTTTGTGAATACATTTGCATTCACAGATTTTGATGTGAATTTATTTGTATGTTCAGAATATTTGTGACGATAATTGTATTTGTATGCATGCATGCGAATACAACTAAGTGAAGTATGAATAAATCACATGAAATCAGGATGTAAATAAATTTGTATTCGTATTTATAAATAGAATTACGCCCAATTCTGGCTCACACACTGAACCAGACATCCATGGTGCTGGACTGACGAGTTTTCTACCGTGTTTCCGGGTGCCGCATCGTCGAAAGTTACCAACGATCCCAAATGTTATATTGAGCAAGCACTTGTCTGCTTTACTTGCGAGGCTATAAGAATTCTTTTGCCTCTTTCCGACGCCTGAAATCATTTTGCATTTGTTGCAGGCAGCCCAACGACATCCAGACTTTTGGAATCCTGTGCTGTTTAGCGTAAGGTAATTTTCATTGCCCATGGTTGATGCCAAATTCATCTTTGCAGCTTCTCGATACCTGAAACATTTTTTATTTCTTGCAATTTGTCAATTTTTCGAAAGCCAAAAATATGAATTGTGGTAGAAATACCACAATTCATATTTTTGGCTTTTTGCTCAATTTAGTGTATCGAATTGATTTTCGATATTATGAATATAAATCAACTGCGGCTAACCTGAGGAGTGGCTCATAGCTTCCAAAATCAGAGAAGCATTACGGAGAAGCATTACGGAGTGAGAGTGGGATAGAGGTTCTTCGCTCTGCTGACCGACTCGCAGACCGCTATCGACAGTTCAATTCAGCGTGTTGAGATTCGCCATGTGCTCGGTGACGTCGATCGCAGTTTATTGGGCATCGCTGGTAATCAGGTCATATGGCTTTTTAAAGCTCGTATTTGTCATGCTTTCGTCAAACATCACCTGGCCTTAAACGTGCTTCGCATGATTCTTTGAGGTCGCAAATGCCTCCACCTCGAGCTTGTCAGTGCTGTAGGTCACTGTGACTGCGACACGTGGGACGGCTCGAAGCTTGGAAAATCTTGATACTTTCGACTCTTAAACTTACCCATACCGCAAGACTCTTCCAATGGTCGCGAATAATTCTTCATATAATGAAAATACGAGGATCTTTGTGTCGTACAAGGAAGGAAACTGATCTCTATTCTTTAACTTCACTTTCCAGTATCTGATTTTTTCTTACCTGTATCCGATGCTAGGCGATTTCGTGTGGTTGGCCTTTATTTTCTCCGTTATCACGTAAGTCGATTGTTGCTGTGTCCATGTCATAGAATTTCATGAGGTCTAAATTTGCGATTTTGAAATACCTTCGTCAAATTTATTTTGGCTCTGAAAAGAGCCGTTTGTTTTGTTTTGAGGTCACAACCGTCGTCAAATTAATATGGCCCTAAAAAGGGCCATTTCTTTTTTTTTAACTTTGCACTTTAACTTTTTTTAACTTTGCACAGCCTAACCCTATTTAGGGGTTAAGCTGTCAGATCACAGTAAACATTGAAACGAAAAAGTTAGCAGCAGGCGATGCTACTCGGAGGCGCTGCGTTCGCCCGGATGTGGCGCTCTCGCGGCTGCGCAGAGCCCCTCAAATGCGGATGTTGACAGGCAAATGTTAATCAACCCTAATAAGGGCGTATGTTTCATGTTTATGGCATGGCCGAAAGACTTTATTCGATTCGGAAAACCCCTCGAGGGTGGAAAAATTTCTTGTCGTGAATTCGGTCGGAAATTCGGTGAATATTATGAGATCAAGGGGATTGAGTACACGGGTCGAAAAATGACCCAAACAAAATCGATAGGAAAAAATCACATTACATTGGTAAAATGTCATTAGATTTTCGATTTGTCGCCGCGTTTTCGCGTAATGTCGATTGAAAGTTAAAAGTCGTCTGCTAAAAGCCCATCTTACTGTATAAAGAGTCGCGGCGTGTCGTCAGTCAGTCAGTGGCGTCGAGATCGGTGGCGACGTTAGTGGCGTCGAATTTTTTTTTTTTATTACTTGGCGTCAAGACGCTGCCGCGTCTCTTGATGAATAAGTAATTACATATGCAGCCTTACTTACTATTACTCATTCCACAATATTATTGATGACTATAATATTATAAAATGCTATGAAAACCATAAGAAAACTTTTCAAAAATCCTTTTTTTTATCATCGATTTCGATTAGAAACTTTAAAATATTGTATCGAGTCCCTGTCCACTACCTATTTTTTTCCATCTCCTTTGCTCTCTGTACCTCTGACTCACGGGCCTGCGTGCCTAATTTATTGCTTCCTGTCCCGCGGCTCCGCTCGACGCCGCGCTCCATTCTCCCGAGTCCCAAAGTGCATTTATTATCGCCTGCATGGTAATCCCGCCAGCTGCGTGGCCTACGTGACTTTTCCCAAATTCCTTTCCCGTGATCCTTTTTATCGCTAGTTTCCCATGCACTCTGCACCTAACCAAACAACCGCCTTTCCCGGAATGCAGTCACACAACTCCGAAGTCCATCCTCCGCCGAAGGTTCCAGAGTCCTCTTCTAATCGCCCCGCCTAATCAGCCGCCTGCCTTTCCTGGAACTTAGTCACCCGTGTGCCTATTTTGCCGCCGAACTTTCCAGACCGTTCCCAAATTCTTTCCCACCACGACCATTTTCCCACCGTTCGACCCTTTAAAAACACTTCCCGCGATACACTCGCGGCATTCAATTCGTGACTCTGTCCCAGTGAAGAACTGTTAACCTTCGTTGTTCAATTTCTGGTGTCAACCACGTCTCTCGGGCCACGACCGCGCTTCGAAGCCGGACTGGCAGACTGTTTTGTAAACCGTGAAATAAAAAGGTTACCACAATTAAAACTCGTGTCATTTCTCGACATTACAATATACATTTTTTTCAGAGGTTATTTTTCGCTAAGATTTTTGGGCCTTTTGGAAGAGGCCTAGCAGAAAGTGACTTCATACAAAATATTTCAATTTTGAAGCGTGAAATCTAAATCCGCTATAAAAACGAAGGGTAATGATAAAACAATCTATTTGGGCCTCACTGGGCCCACCTCGGGCGCAGGATCTACAGCGTGAGTGCACCCCTGAAGAGATAATTTGAAACCATACCACTTTTATCTGAATCACTGCACCATATTTTGTGTTTTAATTGTTCGAAATCGAGAAAAATGCATTTTTTTTATCACGAAACCTTGTACCAAAAGCGGTGGCGCACTAGCGCGCAATTTTTTTTGCTGTTTCCATTAAACAATAGAATAATCTACAACTTCGAATAAGTCAGGCCGCTTTACAACGCTGTACAATTCAACTTTTCTCTACCTGTTTACAATTTTTAGTAGCAATTCTACGTTAATTTTCGAAAAAATAATTCGTTAACTGATATTACATACATCATTATTACAAATTTTTCATTACATGATGATATTCTACTTACTTTCCCCTTTGGAATCTTTTTTGAATATCGTCAATCGATTAATTTTACTATAATCGGAGATGTTTTCAAGAGCGCACTGAAAATTAGGCACAGAGCGCGACGCGTCTGGTTTGAGCGAAGGACACTTTTGAACTAGGACACAATAGCAGGTATAAAGGATCGTCCCCTCTGGAGTCTGGAACTCGACCCTTGGACTATTACTATATCTAAACCACCACTTCAAAACCCCGAAAACAAAACTTCATTTCTCCACTTTTGGCCAGAGATTTGGGATTCCGTCCCACTGTGGAGCGCTCTACTCTGGATGCCATTAACACAGTTGTGAAGCAGGCGCAGGAGTCGACTGCCGGGAAACGATGGACAAGAGGGTCCAAGGAGTACTGCGCAGTTGTCGCTCTCGACGTCAAAAACTCTTTCAACTCGGCGATCTGTAAGTGTAGCATGGATGCCCTAAAAACATTAGGTGTACCATGGTACCTACGGAGAATAGTGGCGAGTTATCTATGTAATAAGTGGCTCATGTACGACACAGAGGATGGACCGAAGACGTATAGGGTGACGGGAGGAGTTCCTCAGGGCTCTGTACTTGGACCGCTTCTGTGGATCATCATGTACAATGATTTGCTGCTATTACAATTGCCGAAAGGAGTGTCCATCGTAGCGTTCGCAGGTGACGCGGCGCTGATGGTCATCGCCAAATTCCTGGAGCAAATCACCGCACTCTTCGGTGAAGCTTTCGCCAAGGTAAAGGAACGGATGTCTTCTGTTGGACTTGCAGCCCACAAAACATAAGTACTCATCGTATTCAACATGAAGGTGATGGAAACGGTGACGCTCAGAGTTGGAAACGCCGAAATCACATCCTAACCGTTCATTTGGTTTCTGGGTGTGATTCTCGATGCCAGGCTGAACTTTAAAGTGCAAACCGAGCAGATCAGCAGAAAGGCCTCTGTGGTGACTACTATACTGGCGGGGCTCGTGCTTAATGTCGGTGGCCCCAGACAAAAGAGGAGGAAACTACTCTCATCACTGACGACCTCAGTGCTCACCTATGGCATACTCATATGGGCTGATGCACTGAAAATCCAGGAGTACCGCAGGAAGGTTGCGGCAACGTATCGCGTCAGCGCCTTGAGGGTAGCCTGTGCATCTCGCACGGTCTCCGAGGACGCTATCACCGTTATCGCAGGAATGATGCCCATTGAGGTGCTCGCCGAGGAGCGTAGATCGATGTACCAGAAGAAGCGAGCTAGAAACCCCAGTTATGCAAGGACAGAAGCAAGAGCAACCAGTTTCAACAAGTGGCAGACGATGTGGGATGCCTCTAGCAAGGGAAAGTGAAAACGCCGATTAATCCCGAAGGTGGAGATATGGGTAAACCGTCCACACGGGGAGCTCAACTATTATCTCACTCAAGTGATCTCTGGACACGGCTATTTCCGGACTTATCTCTATAAGATTAATGATGAAGACTCCCCGGACTGCTTAGCATGTGTAGCACTCGAGGAGAATGCTGAATATGCATTGTTCCAATTACCACGTTTCAGTGCCTCCCGCGCGATAGTCGAGGATCAGCTGGAGACACGCATCACCTCGGAAAACCTGGTGGAGTTGATGCTGAAGTCAGCAGACGCATGGACAGCGGTATCGGCTTATGCTGCCGCAATAGTGAAGGAGTTGCGACGTGCAGAACGCGCGAGGAAGGAGACGACGCCGGAAGACCAGGCAGTCATAGATGACATAAGCGACACGAACCCTTAAACCATTCATACCATCTCGAGTGGATGTAAGGTCGTCTGACAACACTGTAGGAAGAGCTATGGCTATGGCCTCTCCCGTGATGTAATACCTAGCGGTCGTCCCGCGGGAGAATTTGTAAGGCCGCAGAGGAACAGGGGTTTTTAGTCGATGCAAGCCCCAAACGCGGCAATTATTTGCTACGGTGCGGAGGCATTTTCCCACTAAACCTCTTAAAAGACATACACACACACATACACGCACGCACCATAATTTTCTTATACGATACAGATACTCCGAAATAAGGAATCGATCGAACTGGAAAATTATATAATGCGCTTTCGCCACCGTTCTCCAATACATCGAAAAACCGGGCACCTGGATATCGGTGTCAGAGAAATACGAGGCGCGGCGAAGGCGAAAAATGCTAGATGAAATTTCCGAGAGTTAGTTTCACGTATCTATAAGGCGTTCCAGGCCAAAACGGCGAACCTCGCTGTGAGCTTCTCTTTCACTTTCGTACGCCCTAAGATAACCTGCAAATAAATTGTACTTTGACAATCATTGGCAAATCAATCTCGCTCTCAATTCAAATCATTTAAAGACATGAATGGCATCGCGAATTTGAAACGTTTGACATAAAGAGTTTTTTAAATCTATATCCGTCGACGGTCTCGTTCAAATCGTAACGTTATAAAAGAGAAAAGTCAGATCGAATTAAAAAACATAAGAGCTGAAACTCTTATCGCTTCAGATTAGAATATCCCATACACCGGTACATTCCGTTGTTCCATCGACGCTTAGGTATCGTGTACAAAGCTCAGACGAAACTCGAAACTTCCCGGTCCGCTCCCATTTCTCCTTCCCACGAGGAAGAGAGAATACGTGTGTTGCATCAATAACATCGCGAAAAGTCCCCGATGAGAGGTCTCCGTTCACCGTTTAGCTGTTAGTGAGCTTCTTCAAGCTCGACTGCCGTTCTTTCTCGCATTTATACCTGCCCGGACGCCCGGTTTCTTTCTAATATTCAACTCGTTACAGCTGTCCCGTTGCCAATAAGCGGCAATAGGGAGGGAAAATCCAGAAGCGTGACATACTCGTGAATGTTAACCAGTCGGTGGAAATTAAGAACTATACTTTTATTTCAAGAACATCCTGCTTGGAAAGATCAATCTCATGTTTATGCAAACGTTTATAATAAAGTTATAAAGTACGCCCTGCTGATGCGTTTTTAAAGTTACCTTACAGACATTTTTATCGAATAAGTTAACTTTTATCGCAGATAATACATCCTCTTCGTTTATTGATACACGACATTGTTTTAATAAAAGAAATGTCGCTTTGCAAAGCTAAAACAATATGTTATGATTGTTAAGGATAAAGTTTACCCTCGCCTTGACGTCGAGTTTCATAAGACAACTAGGGCCGCGTTTCTTGCCTCAAATTAGACGATAACCTAAGACGGAGATAGCCTACTTTCTGTTCGTACTGATTCTCGCGTTTGAACATAAATCGTTTCTATTCCCTGAACCATACTTATCGATAGCCTCTTCAAAGATGTTTTCCCTTGGCCTCCATATCACCGCAGCTATAAAGCTGTCTTGAATACCCCAAAAGCAACCGCAACGCAATACTAGCGATCCATTTCGAAATTTACGTGGTATATATAGGGTGAGGCACATAAAGTGTTACAGAGCAATACCAATCAAACTATCTATCATATCCAAAAATATGTCACACAAAAGTTTCAGTGTTCGAGAAAACCTTCATACTGGACCACCCTATTTTTTTATCGGTGGAGGCGCTGAAGCTACGTCAAGTTCAGCTCTACTTTTTAAAATGGAATGGTACATTTTATCTTCAACCATCTTGTGGAGCACCTCAAGCCGCATAAAAAACCATTAGGGGTCAAAGTCGTTCAAGGTCATTCAAGGTCACCTATTGAAATGAAATAGGAAACTAAATATCTAGATTTTAGATTTGTATCATCAATACTGACCTTGATTGACCTTGAACGACATTGACCCCAAATGTTTTTTATGCGGCTTTAAGTGCTCCACAAGGTGATCGAAGAAAAAATGTACCATTCCATTTCAAAAAGTGGAGTGAACCTTGACGTAGCTTCAGCGCCTCCACCGATAAAAAGAATAGAGTGGTCGAGTATGACGACCTTCTCAAACACTGAAACTTTTGTCTGAAACATTTTTGGATATGAGCAATAGTTTGAGTGCTATTGCTCTGTAACACGTTATGTGTCTCACCCTGTATATTTGTACAGGATCCACCAGTTAATGCGAGATAATTATAGTTCTATTTTTATCGTGATCATTCATGATAGGCAAAAAATAGGGCATTGAATGATTAGCAGTTCACCGAAGCAATGCTGGATGTATATGATAAAAATTACCTCATTTTTCGTTTTCAGCGTTTGCAACTGCGACGGAATATTATCCGGTATGCTCCCATTTAGCGGGAAATATATTGAATTACAATACCTATTGAGCCACAAGCAAATTTGATGGATATAACAAGGCTCACATAAAAATTTTCAGACTGGTTTTCATCTCCGATAACACCAGACCAAGGACGTAAAATCCTTTCTAGCGCAGTTGCGATCATCTTCTGACTATCATAGAATAGTCCTCTACTAGTTCGAGGTCGCAAAAAAATGCTTACAACCTCCCTTCGCTCTTACGCTACAGTTCAACGAAGAGGCACAATTTATCGCGAATAAAATTGCTTTTCGAAGTCAATTCGAGCGGGTTATTGCAAGTCCTTTGCATCTAAAACTCGTTGCTACGAAGTTTTCTCTCCTACGCACAATTTGCCATAAACTTGTCTCCATTTACTCCTAGCCTTTCCCTGGGAATCCAAATTCATTTGCGAGTAGTGAATGATCTGCGTTGTACAGCGTACCCGTACGAATTGCATCGGAAAAATTGCACACCAACATTTTAAAACACGATGAAACTTAGTGTATGCGCATTACTGGACACGTGGATGATAGATCGCCATATACTGCACTTTTTACAAATCTATTCTAATGCCAATGTACGTCATCTTGTAATTATCCGTACCTGTCGTACAACGTTAACAGGCCACAGCAGGTTATATAGCAACGATTTTGGTGCTAGCTATATTTACTATGACATCAGGAATTGTCGTGAATCAGCCAACATGGTTGGATTAAGGTAGCATGTGCACGAACATCCTCATTAGAAAAAAGAATTGATTTTTTGATATGCTGTAGTACAGACATACAGAATGATGTCCGCGAAAACTCCGCATGCCTTACCGGGTGAATACAATGGTAATTAATTCACTAAATCAATGCAATAAAATCAAAGCGATAAATAACAAACAAAAAATGTCGCGGTCACGTATGTTCCATAAAAAATATAGGTCACGGGACATTTCGAGCAGATATTATCGATTGAATCGACAAATTTTCTCGTTCCACGGATGTTCGTGGTGTATGCCGTGTATATGTATGCCTTCGGCTGTGCTCGTATCCGGGAGGCCGAATCGAACTGGTCAATTTGAATGCTACGACAAAAGTTGTAGGTTCTTAACGCAATTTGATTACGTCCGAGATTCGAACGAATACTATGTCGATTCGCATCTGTTGTTACAATATATGTAAGGCCGAAGTTACAATATACGTGCATTACACACACTCTACACACATGTTCACTCACACGAAGTAAGCAAATACATGCTTGACATTTGTAGGAAGGACCTGAGTACAGCGTTGCCACGGATATTCCCAAAATTATGAAATGGCGGCCGGTGAGACAACTCCAGTCAAATCTGATTGCTATTTTAATACTTCACCTTTCATAATATAACATGCATAGCTATCAGACACACTTCTCACATAATTTATTTCCGCATCATAGTTATTATTGAACCAAATGTATTATATTTTGCTTTTGTCAGATTCGAAAATTTACAGATTTTCTGTTGACTAGTCAATCCGCTAGTACTACCTTGATATTTTCATCTGTCCGGTCTCAGATGCGTGGAGATTCACATATGTCTTCTTGATTGAAGGAACCCGTGAAGCAATGTGACCGGGCATTCCCTACTTCGTGTTGAGCACTGGCTATGCTTGCTTCGTCTGATTCACTTGACCGGATCTATCATGGAACAGACCGGGAAAATCAGATATTCGTTTTTCACGGCTCACACTCTATGTTTGAAGACCATACCATTCTGGTCGGGATACATCGCGAGCAAGTACACTTGCACGTAAGGAATACCGGGCCATAACATTGATATTTCCTGAAAAGTGGAGCCTGACTTTGAGAACAGTGCAATGCTGCTTTGCTTTTCGACCCATCGAGCATATTTGTAATTAATTTCCTTTGTTATTTGAATCCTATCTGAAATTTATTGTTATTCTAAAATCTATTGTAATGTTATTCGCCATTATAAGCATTGTTTTCATCAATGATAATCTAAAAAAACAGAAATGCTCATTATGAATACCCGTATTTCAGAAAGTATTCATTCAAATATATCGAACAATTAAACTATTTCATGAGGCAAAACCTAAAGCCCGTGCTACGTGGTTTTTGAACATGAGGTCATCTTGTCAGGAAATATCAATGTTGTGTCCCGGAAGACATTACCTGAATGTATCGCGCCAACAATCCGTCAGGTGGCTTCAAACGAAGTACTTCGATGAACCAAGGTACGATCATACGACCATAAAACTAAGACCCGTTGTTGTACCATATACAGAACTGCTATTCTTACAGTGCCCACTTACGCTTATGATTTTGTGATACTTGTGGAATAATAAGTATCAGTAGTACCTCATAATATACCTTGTACTTGCGTATATCAATAAAAGCCCTTCCAGTACTTAATCATTTTCCTGTCCAGTTGCCGGTTTATTTATCACGTAGAGCCGTGTCAATATATCACCCGTGTAGAAATTTGAGTCGGGAAAAAGTCCTGGTCAGGCCTTCCAGCGTGGATTACGTTCGTCATATAACAGGTCTTAGGCCACGCCCCGATCTGCCGTCCCCTCTTGCAGGAACTGATTAGGAACTGAACAGGGCAATGATCAAGTACTGGAAGGGCTTTCGAGGATTTACCCAAGTAAAATCTATAGCATCAGGTGCTACAGATACTTATTATTTCACAAGTATTTATAAGTTTTATCCTTGTATGGTGGTACCTTGCCTAGGCGAAGTGCTTCGCTTCAAGCCACCTGGCGGGTAGTTGGCGGAACACATTTAGAGCATGTCTTCCCGGCAAGTACATTGAAATTTCCTGATAAGGCGAAAAGGCATTCAGAAATTATGAATGACCTGCTTTACTTTATTGCCTCTTCAAATAATGTTGTTATCTGTTATGCTGAAATCATTCATTAATGTAATCCCGGTATTAATGACAAGCATTCTTATTCGCGTCGATTATCGTTGATAAAAATGATGTCCACGCCTTTTGGCGCAGTCCATTTTTTCCCCTAATTTCCCTGGTTCGACTTCTCCACCTGCAAACATAATGAAAAGGGTCATCACGGTGGCATTAAGGGGCCAGTCCACTTTGGAGCCACGAAAAAGGCTATTTTCGCAATTTTTTGAGGATTTTATAAAAGTTTTGAATATAAAAGTTGTTGGGCTTGATAAATAAAGTCTTGAAATACATTTTTTTAAATTTAATTCATTTTTAAGTACAAAAACTATAGTTTAACGTAACACTTCACAAATAGCTAGGTAGCTCCATCACAACTTGGCAACGGCTTGTCTGAAACAAAAATCAAAGTCCGTTAGATTCAATATGAGACCAGCTACAAAATGACCCTCGGATATAAAGTTTTATCAACAAATAAAAAAATGGCAGATGAAAAACGGAAAAAGTAAAAAAAACGCGTTTTTCGCAGTTTTTCGCAACAAAAAGAATAAAAATCAAAATTTTAAAACCATCGAGGGTTTAAATGATGGAGAGACCTCCGTATGACGGTTCTTAAGGCGTCTGGCCACCTTTACCGATCGAAAAATGGGGATATTTAAAAAAAATAATAATAAACTTGAAAGTATGGACCGGAATATTTTTATTTTTTTACACAACGTCAGAACGGTCTTTCAGAATAACGGTAATCAATTTCCGTTCAAAATATTAAAAAATAGCGCCGTCATGCACATTGCCGCGGAGGCCCTCCGCACGATACGCACGGTCGTTGTCCTAGTTGTTACCCGATCATGTCACATCTGAAAAAAAATCAGCTCATTCGTGAGTAGTGTCGCTACAATGTAGCGTAGCGCTTTTTGCGACCGTTAAAAAAATTATGGTGAGCTATAATTTCGGTGAAAAATACAATTTTTTTTCTTCGGCTCACCATAATTTTTTTAATGGTCGAAAAAAAACCGCTACGCTACATTATAGCGACACTACTCACGAAGGAGCTGATTTTTTTTTAGATGTGACATGACCGGGTAACAGCTGGGACAACGACCGCGCGTATCGTGCGGAGGGCTTCCGCGGCAATGTGCATAACGGCGCCATTTTTAAATATTTCAAACGGAAATTTATTAACGTTATTCTAAAAGCCGTTTCTGACGTGTAAAAAAATAAAAATATTCCGGCCCATACTTTCGAGTTTATTTTTTTTTAATATCTCCATTTTTCGATCGGCCAAGGTGGCCAGACGCCTTAAGAACCTTCATACGGAGGTCTCTCCAACTACAAGTTCCCGATCTTCCTGATTCTCTCACCATCTCACTGCCTGCTACGGACTGTTAACCAGTTCTACCACGAGGAATTCCCGAACAGGCACTAATTGGTTAACGAAAAAAAATACTTACACTAGTGAATACAATTACAACAGATGTATTTGTTTCATCCTAATCAATTATGAATATCTTTGATGGGGTAAAAAACAAAGCAGATTTACAAGGTGTGTGAACTGGGAACCCCACTTCTCTCAAAAATAAAAATAAAATATGTTTCCTCTATTATTTAAGATGTAGTTAAATGTAGTAGCATTCATTTTATTTGTAGTTCGGGAATAAGATAAGTTTCCGCACTACTCTCATTGTCACAATGAAGAAATTTTAACTCTGTGACCTTGAATCACCCGAAATATCATTTCATTTTAAACTGCATTCACTGTAGTTAATTGTAGTGAAGTTTATATTTCAATCGGCTCGTTGTACGTAGGAGAAACTGATACCCGATTTGGTAAGCCTCCGTAGAAATTGTTATCAATTTATTTTTGAAATTTAATTTTTCTAAAGAAAAAATGACTACATCCAATGTAGCCAAGACGGGCGAACAAAAAAAAATCCAAGATCAAATTTTATAGAATGTGTACAAGATCAAGTAACGGGAGCCTCCTATAATGTTTTGTGGGCACAGTAACACCGAATAAAAAGGTCACTACGATTAACTACATTGAATGTAGTTACACATGGAACAATGTTTCAAGTGGTTTAAGGTTATTCAATGCGAATTCAACCTCATGGAAATGGAATTACGGCTGAAACTCGACTTAATCAAAAACTACAAATATAAAGAGTTTAACTACAGCAAACTACATTCCCAACAACAGACGAAACATGTGTTTGTCGTTAATTCCGTAGAAGAAAAGAAGAGGGAAGTCCTCTTGTAAGCAACATGAGTGAGTTACATACATTTAAACATTGAATGCGGACTCAGCAGTATTTTACAACTAGTTTATACATTAACATGGAAAGTTGAAACCCAAATAAAATCTTTCTATTCAAAGCGTGTTTACTGTTACTCTCATATTGCCAACCTTGGAAGTATTTTGTTGTAGAATTTCTACATGGATTCATATACGCACAATGTACAACGAAAACCGTGAATTACTATAAGCCGTGAACGAACCGAATAACCTAACCGAGAATCGAACCCCAAGCGCCGCTCCGACTTAAATACCAAAAGAGTAGCGCCTAGCCGAATAAGTCCGATGGCCGAAGGGATAGCGCACTGCTACCGTATCCCGGACGATCTGAGTTCAAATCCTCGTCTTGGTTTTTTTCTAAGCATCGTTTTGTTATTCTAATATCTAGTTACCTATTATAACCCAACTAAAACTGCTCTCCTAATTTTCATGGATACAGCTACGCTTGGGTTTTGATTGGAGATGCTCGATCAAGTGTCGCCTATGTCCAAAGAACCGATTGAAATAAAAAAGTCACTACAATTAACTACATTGAATGTAGTTACACATGGAACAATGTTTCAAGTGGTTTAAGGTTATACAATGCGAATTCAACCTTATGGAAATGGAATTACGGCTGAAACTCACCTTAATCAAAAACTACAAATATAAAGAGTTTAACTACACTAAACTACATTCCCAACAATAGACGAAACATGTGTTTGTCGTCAATTTCGAAGAAGAAAAGAAGAGGGAAGTCCTCTTGTAAGCAACATGAATGAGCTCGCAAACCATTTTGTATGTAAGAAAAACTGAAAACAAAAATTTTAATTTGACCGTCACCATACAACGTCCTTAAGGACTATTGACAGTCAATACCAATAGGTTGCATTGACATAGTTTGTAATTTCCAATATGGTAGAGTATTCAAGTAATTATGGCTATATTCTATTCTATTGTTCAACCCTGAAATTATGTTATACATAGTAGAATCTGACTTCTTTAAAATGAATGAATTAAATATGCTTCTTCGATTATTGGAAATGTAGGTGTGTAAAGTGAAACTCATCATATATGTAGTCTGTAATTACAACGAGTTTCAGCACTAATTTCGTTCTCATAATGATGGAATACACATTGAGCGACCTCGAACCAAATGAAATATTGTTTCATGTGTAACGACCATTGATATAGTTAATTGTAGTAAAATTCATATTTTCATCGGTTCATTATATCTAGGAGAAACTAGTACCTAGTTTGGTCGATCTCCATAAAGAAATAATATTGATTTTTTTTCAAAATTTAATATTTGTGTAAAAATGACGACTACATTCAATGTAGAAAATACGGATGAAAAAATTAAACATGCATCAAATTTTTTAGGAAGTGTGATACAAGATCAGGTAGGTAAGAACTTTTAACCAATGGTTTCTATGCACAATAACCTTTACTGAGTCGATCTATATATAACTACATTCGTTGGAATCCTTGAAATACAATAAAGTATCTATTAATTATAAGTATTCAAGTAATTATGATTTCATCATATTCATTATTCGGATTTAAAATCAATTTGCTTAGAAGAGAGCCCCTTTCTCCATCCCTTCTTTGAAAAGAACGACAAACACGTGTTTCTTCTACTATAGGGAATGTAGTTTAGTTTAGTGAAACTCTTTATATTTGAAGTTTTCGGTTAAGGTGAGTTTCAGCCGTAATTCCATTTACATGAGGTTGAATTCGCATTGAATAATCTTAAACCGCATGAAACATTGTTCCATGTGTAACTACATTCGATGTAGTTAATTGTAGTGACCTTTTTATTTCAATCGGTTCTTTGGACATAGGCGATACTTGATCGAGCATAGTGCCTCCAATCAAAACCCAAGCGCAGCTGTATCCATGAAAATTAGGAGAGCAGTTTTAGTTGGGTTATAATAGCTAACTAGATGCTTAGAATAACGAAACAATGCTTAGAAAAAAAACAAGACGAGGATTTGAACTGAGATCGTCCGGGATACGGTAGCAGTGCGCTATCCGTTCGGCCATCGGACTTATTCGGCTAGGGTTACTCTTTTGGTATTTAAGTCGGAGCGGCGCTTGGGGTTCGATTCTCGGTTAGGTTATTCGGTTCGTTCACGGCTTATAGTAATTCACGGTTTTCGTTGTACATGGTGCGTATATGAATCCATGTAGAAATTCTACAACAAAATACTTCCAAGGTTGACAATATGAGAGTAACAGTAAACACGCTTTGAATAGAAAGATTTTATTTGGGTTTCAACTTTCCAGGTTAATGTATAAATTAGTTGTAAAATACTGCTGAGTCCGCATTCAATGTTTAAATGTATGTAACTCACTCATGTTGCTTACAAGAGGACTTCCCTCTTCTTCTCTTCTTCGGAATTAACGACAAACACATGTTTCGTCTGTTGTTGGGAATGTAGATTAGTGTAGTTAAACTCTTTATATTTGTAGTTTTTGATTAAGTCGAGTTTCAGCCGTAATTCCATTTCTATGAGGTTGAATTCGCATTGAATAACCTTAAACCACTTGAAACATTGTTCCATGTGTAACTACATTTAATGCAGTTAATCGTAGTGACCTTTTTATTCGGTGTTACTGTGCCCACAAAACATTATAGGAGGCTCCCGTTACTTGATCTTGTACACATTCTATAAAATTTGATCTTGGATTTTTTTTGTTCGCCCATCTTGGCTACATTGGATGTAGTCATTTTTTCTTTAGAAAAATTAAATTCCAAAAATAAATGAATAACAATTTCTATGGAGGCTTACCAAATCGGGTATCAGTTTCTCCTACGTACAACGAGCCGATTGAAATATAAACTTCACTACAATTAACTACATTGAATGCAGTTTAAAATGAAATGATATTTCGGGTGATTCAAGGTCACAGAGATAAAATGTCTTCATTGTGACAATGAGAGTAGTGCGGAAACTTATCTTATTCCCGAACTACAAATAAAATGAATTCTACTACATTTAACTACATCTTAAATAATAGAGGAAATATATTTTATTTTTATTTTTGAGAGAAGTGGGGTTCCCAGTTCACACACCTAGATTTACATGGCTCTGAAAGACATGCTCCATGTTTTAGGAAATTTCCATGCTCTGGCTGGGTATACATTATGTAAAAGTGCACTTGCTCGCAATGTATCCCGGCCGGAACATTGTAATTTCAAAACATAGAGGTTGAGCTGTAAAAAACGATTTTGTGATATTCCTGATCTGTTCGATGAGAGGGCCTGGTCAGGTAAATCAGACAAGGCAAGTCTGGTCAAGGCCAGACACAAAATACGGGATTCCCGCTCACATTTCTGAACGGTCTGCACCGGGCATTCCCTACTTTTTGTCGAGCCTTGGCCTGACTTGCCTTGTCTGATTCACCTGACCGGGCCTTCCCATGGAACAAACCGAAAAGATGGCAAAACCGTTTTTTACGTATTTACCCTCTATGCTGTAACGCGGTTGAAGCTCCGTATTTTCCCGCTCGTTGGGTAATTAGTTGTTTGGAGGAATTGAGTCGCGAAATATATCCGAATGGGTAGAGCGACGCCCAAGAGAGAGGGAGAGAGAGGGGGTAGCCCGCACCTTCCTCTCGATCTGAGCATCTAACTTGGTATCTTTCGCTCCGGGACCGTTCAGCGATCCTGTTCATCATTTCCACTCACACGTCATTCAAAAAGCAAGGGGGAATTGGGATAACGTATAAAACCATCGGGATATTCCTGATGCTCAATCCCGTCGGATCAGATTTGGCCTGGCCGTCCAAATCTCGAGCAATACCGACAGTGGACCCCGAACAGTAAAAAGGAAAGCGTCAGGTCCCGGAGCAAGGGAAAGAGCCACAGAGGGAAATCGCCGTTTTCCCGGAAATCGTCTCGTACGAAGATGAGTCATTTTATATTTTGTCATTGCGTTGTCGGTTGCGTTGATATCGGGTTGTGTCTCTTATAAAATCATGTGAATTTATACGAATCCGTGAAGCGATGCTGACGTGTAAAAATAAGCGAAAGAATCGAACGACAGTTTAATCTCGTTGTATGTAAATTGTAACTAAAAATAAATATATGTGACCTGTCAACTCACAAAATGGCGCTCAACAAAGAGGCACGATTTCGCGGCTAAAAATACAGAACAAAATATACTTACAATCGTGCTCAACTTCAAAAAAATAAAAATAAAAATAAGAAAAGCAAATTTATATATATATATATATATATATATATATATATATATATATATATATATATATATATATATATATTGTAACGTGTTTTTTTTGGGTAACACTCCGCCGGCCCGCCGGGCCCCTTGGTATGCCTGGCGAGGGCGTCCTCCGGCTCGGGGCCACCATCGCCGCCACGACACGATTCCATAGGGTCTTGAGTAGCTGTATATTATTTACTAATTCCGTCTGTATTTCTCTTTATTTTTATTATGTAATGTAATCCCGCTGTCGAGGTTTCTCCCGCGGGAGGAAGGACGCGCCGTCAAGAAAGGAAACATCCGAGGCAGCGGTGACGGCAAGTATAACGTTCACCCTGGGCTGAAGATCGGGAAAACGCAGGAGGCCCTTAAGCGGCTGAACGATCGGAGCGGCCAAGGTTTATGCGAAAATTCCAACCTTCGCGACTCCCACATTATCCGGAGAAAATAATTTATCGGGGCCGGATCCACGCGCAGACTTTTCGTCCTCCCCCCCCCCCCCTTGCGAGGTTTCTCTCAGCCCGTGTAACACGGAGGATAAAAAGGGTTGCGGTTATTCTTCCCGCCAAGACTCGAGATTCGTGAGAGCTAGCGCGCGGATTTTATTCTTTCGTTCCGGGAGTTACGAAATTCGAAATTCGCGCTCGAATCATAGGCGAACTCCCGAAACAATCGGCACGAGACTGCCCTCTTACGCGAAGCTAGAGAAAAAGACGAGGAGCGGGGAGGGGCAGGGATACGCGCCTCGCACTCCGGCCGGCTTGCCGGACAGCTTCTCGCAGGGTACCGAGCCGGACGGACGTGCGACGACCAGTGTAAAGTGGCCAGCTACTCTCTCACGGTGAGTTCAGCGTTGCCCGTAGCAATAAACCACGTAGATCTCTGACCGCGTGGTCGATCCTCGATCTCGGGTATCTTTTGTTCGTGGCCACGGCCTCTATAGCGTTTTTGTAAGCCTAAAACCCCGTCTTACGTAGCTAGCCCGTATCGTCGGGAAATCGTGTCGTGGTTGCGCGCGGGAAGCTCAATCTCGTATCGCGACGAGCTTCGGCTCGAATTTTTCGTTAGACATAAGAAGTGTGAGTGAACGTGTGAGTGGAGAATTGGGACGTGTCGTCCTCGGTGATCCGTCGGCCTGCGGCGAAGCCTGAGCACGGGGAAAGGGGAAGAGATTACCCTCAAGTCAGGACGTCTTCACGGAGAACAAGCCTCCCGTTTATCATCGGGGTGCGGGTTCGAACCCGTGCGGGCTCCCGTCCATTTTAACAGCATCTACCGGGTACCCCTTTCCCCAGCGTAAGGATTTTCTCGGCTTCGTCGCGGGGGAGAGGTTGCCGAGCATCGACGTCCACGTGAGTAACGACCGGGGTAATTTTCCCGGGATATTTCTTCCTTTATTTTAACGCTCGGCCGAGTAACCGATTAGCGGGGGCCCGGTTCTGAAATATTAGTGTGGCCGGTAGGGGAGAGAGAGGAGAGGCCAAAACGAGCTCGATTTTTATTGTGTGTGTGCGTAGGCCCCGGTCGAGATCGGTATGTGTGCGCTTGACATAATTGTCTCGCCAGATTTCGCGCATATTGTATATATGTTCTGTTTCCTGATTTTTTGTCCCGTGTTCCTTGCGAAGGAGGGGAATTAGCAGTGAAGAATAAAGTAAATTCTCGGACGATAAGAATTTCTTGGCGCGCGTGATTGGCACCTGACCCATCCCCTCTACCTTATCCACGAGGCTGCAGTTTGGCCGGACACTGCGTTCCCTTTTCTCATTCCGACAAGCCGATTTTCGGCTTGTCGCCATATATAAATTGTCGGGACGGGAGGAGCGGAGTTTTGTGATTCTCTCGGTCCTTTTCCCCCAGCTCCCTCGATTTTGCGATCACAATATATATATATATATATATGTGTGTGTGTGTGTGTGTGTGTGTGTGTGTGTGTGTGTGTGTGTGTGTGTGTGTGTGTGTGTACATATATATATATATATATATATATATATATATATATATATATATATATATATATATATATTGTAATCCCTCGAAAAAAACTGAGGAGAACTATCCGAAAAAATGCGGTGCGCTTCTGGGCCGGGATTGGAACCCGGGATCTTTCGAATGCCGGTCGACTGCTCTGACCAACTGAGCTACGGCAGCCCGCTTACCTCACAGTTCTCGGATAGTCTCTATATCATAACGCAACGTTACAAACCTCCCTGCCAGAGTCGATCCGGCTCTGGAGGGTCGACGCAAAATTTTTTTGCCCAAACTAATATCTCAACGCAATGGGAACTACTACAGACGCGGGGATTGTCTGAGGGACGGAGAAGGGAAGGGGTACACAGCCGCGGCGATTGTCTGAGGGATGGAAGGGGGAAGGGGTACTACAGCCGCGGCGATTGTCTGAGGGACGGAAGGGGAACTACAGACACGGGGATTGTCTGTGGGACGGAACGGGGAAGGGTAAGGGAGGGGCTAGCTCAATGAGACTCTTCTCAAGGAGGGGATATTCTTTTCCACGGCAATCAACGATAATTCGATCTTTATCTTGATTATTCTGAGGCCGTGGCCCGTTGTTGGGCGCCATTTGTAATCCCCCGAAAAAAAACTGAGGAGAACTATCTGAAAAAAATGCGATGCGCTTCTGGGCCGGGATTCGAACCCGGGACCTTTCGATTGCCGGTCGACTGCTCTGACCAACTGAGCTACGCCAGCCCGCTCACCTCACCTTTCTCGGATAGTCTCTATATTGTAACGCAACGTTACAATATATATGCCAGATATCAAGAATATAGAGAGAGCCAGGAATTCCGTTCATGAATTAGAGAACAATGTCTATCTCACTGACTGCCGCAGTGATACGGCTTACACGATTTATTGGTGTCTCGATACAATAAAATATTCGGTACAAAGTATAATCACCGGATAGCAGTGCTAGTGAGGTGTGTTACACAGAGATTTTCGAAAATTAGTCCTTTCGACCCAATGACCCGAGAAGGAATGACTTCGTGACCCGAAACGCATACGTCTCCCACTCCACTTCTTCTAGGCCTCTATGCAACACAACACACTCGTGGATCATACACCACGCACTACCACCGGGGTAGGTTCTTCTCCGAACGCCTTGACGCCTTTTCGTCACTCGATGCCCACCACTTGACTCTCCATAAACATCGTCAAGAAATCGAAAGCGCTGTTGAAAAAGCCATTCCCATGGCGATGCGACACGGCCATACTGACTAGCACGCGTCTCGAGTGCCCAGCATCTATCCGTCTAGTTTACTTCTGAAATAAAACAGGCATCGAACAAACAAGCGTTAGTTTACGTTCGGCTTTCCTGACTTTACAAGTCTGTTATTGCCCTACAGGCTTTTACTGTCTCCATTCACGTGTGCAACCATGTGTACCGTTTCCCGTTTTTTTTGCCATCAGTATTGTACAGTCAGACTGTAACTTTTTTTTTTTAAATGTCAAAACGAATTCCTCACAAATTCGATCTCCAAGGCACCAATAGCTCTGTAGGCATGTCTTACACATCCATACAATTTTTAACTATTATCATTTACTCATAATAGCTCTGTAGGCATCTCTTTCACATCCGTACATCTTCTAACTATTATATTTTACTCATGATAGCTCTGTAGGCATGTCTCACACATCCGTACATTTTCTAAGTATTATATTTTACTCATAATAGCTCTGTAGGCATGTCTCACACATCCGTACATTTTCTAACTATTATATTTTACTCATAATAGCTCTGCAGGCATGTGTTACACATCCGTACATTTTCTAACTATTATCTTCTATTCATAATAGCTCTGTAGGCATGCCTTGCGCATCCGTACATTTTCTAACTATTATAATGCCCACAAGTTTACATTGAATCATTCTTAAGTTACTCTTAGGCTTTGGGTTCGAGGGTTCTGGGTGTTCAAGTCCAGCGAACATCGAGGGCCAAAGTCGCACTCTTAAATTGAAACAATGGAAACCAACAGTCTCATGCTCCCTGCGGATTTCTACATATAAATCCGCCTCAATTAGAACCAGAAGTTCTATGCGAATCCTCAACAGTATTCAACAACCAATAAAACCAGACTGCGTCTGTTTCATAATTCATAGTCTTGATTCTCTTTGCCAAACACCATGTTTGCACTCACGATCAAACACTGAAATAAATCTACAAATCACATCAAACAGATTGTTGTACAATTTTGTTCTCACCTTTTTCTTTCTCTCCGACATAGCTATCCTGACTCGCCTCGTTTCCTGGAGCTGCGATCAGTTTGTCATGAGATACTTTGATACTATTTCGGCCTCGTAATCCAGAGCCTACCTTCTTGACAAGGTATATATCGTTCGGTAACACCGCAACAACTTCAACTGGACCTCGATATTTGGCATCCAGTTTTGTCTTTATTCTATCATTATTTCTAACCATCACAAAATCTCCAATTTTAAATGGGTTTACCGGTTTATTCTTCTTATCAAACCTTGCCTTTTCTTTTGCCCCTTCGGCTCTCATTCTATCTGCAGCTGCAGTTCTAATCTCGCTCAAGTCAACGCTATGAGTTATCACGCTGTCGTGTTTCACGCGTTCGATTTCTATCGAGTTTACTTTTGTACCAAACAAAATCTCAGCGGGACTTTTCCCCAACGTTTTATGAACTGTTGAATTTATTGCTAGCTGTACTCTTCCTAATTCGTTCTGCCATTGCTTTCCTTGAGCTTTGCTTATAGATAACATATTCCTCATCGTGGACATAATTCTTTCAACCTGACCATTAGCTCTCGGTGTTCCCGAAGCTATTAAATGAAGCAAAATATTATTTTCGTTGCAGAATTCTTTAAATCGCGCATTTGTAAACCCTGCACCTTGGTCACAAATAATTCGTTTCGGCGCCCCAAACGTAAACGCGTGTTTTTCAATCTGATTGATTGCTGTTTTCGCGTCTAAACGGTTTATCCAATTCAACGTTACAAATTTCGTGAATGCGTCTATGATCACGAACACGTATTCTTTTTTCTCAGAGGGACCTGATAATTTTCCCGAGATGTCTATGTGAATCGTACACCACGGAATGCTGTCTTTTTCTATTGGATGCAGCTGTGCTTGCGTCGGTCTCGATACTGATTTACAAGTTTGACACATAATACAATTTGCTACAAATTTCTTTACTTGCTTTGACATATGAGGGAACCAACAAAGTTCGTATAATTTGTCCATAGTCTTCTCCCAGCCTAAATGGCAAATATTTTCGTGTACGTGATGGATGAGTGACCATACCATCATCCTCGGCACTACAGGTAGTGTGATTTGTTTACCTTTTCTTTCTATTGTTCGCATTAAGATTTTGTCTTTTATCGAGTAAGTCTTTGTGGTTTCCGATCCGTCCAATACTTCGCGGTATAATGTTTTTATTCCGTCGTCTTTCTGCTGAGCTACGATTAACCAGTCATCTGCCAATTCTGTTATTTTGTTCATGTCTTTTTTAACTACTTTCAATACTTTGTCTTCAAGAACGGGGTTACGCGATAGAAAGTCCGCGTGTTTCATTCTTTCACCCGCACGATATTCAATTTCAAAGTCAAAAGATTGTAGGAATGCCCACCATTGATACACTCGTGGCGTTAAATCTTTCTTAAGGCTTGCAGCCTTTAGTGAGTTACAGTCCGTGACCACCAAAAATTTCCGGCCAACCAAATATTGTCGAAAGTGTTTTATCGCGTTTACGACTGCAAGGGTCTCGAGTTCGTATGAGTGGTAACGAGTTTCAGCGTCTACGGTGCGTTTGCTGTAGTATGCGATTGGATGTCTATTTTTTTCGATGCGTTGAAGGAGCACAGCGCCGTATCCAAGGGCGCTAGCGTCAGTATGTAATTCGATCGGTAGGGTAGGGTCAAATATACGGAGACACGGTTCTGACGTTAAACACTCGACGAGCTTAGTCCTAGCTTCATTGTATTCGTTTGTCCATTTTATTGTCTTTGCATTCCCTGCCGTCAGTCTATACAGAGGAGCTGCTGTTTGTGAGAATTTTGGTACAAATCTACGAAAATAAGATGTTAACCCTAACAACTGCCTTACCTGGGTCTGCGTTCGAGGGATGGGCGATTGCACCAGGGCTTCGATCTTTCGAAGGTTGGGCCTCAGCTCTCCTTTCGATACAGTGTATCCCAGATAATCAATTTGTGTTTTCAAAAATTTACACTTATTTAAGTTAAACGAAAATCCGTTAGCGGCGAGTCTTTCCATTACAACTTTCAGTCGATCTAAGGCCTCTTGTTCAGTTTTTCCAGGTATGAGCACATCATCCAAATAAACAATCGCGTAAGAATATCTCAAGTCTCCCAACGCATTATTAATTGCCCTCTGATACACGGAAGGAGCATTCGTCAGCCCAAATGGCATCGTTGAATATTCATAATGTCCGTCAGGTGTAATAAACGCGAGTTTCTCTATCGAATTTTCTTCGACGGGTATTTGATGGAACCCGGCTACCATGTCTAACGACGAAAAATATTGTGCTCCACTTAAGCGATCTAATTGATCTTGAATCAACGGCAACGGATAACGATCTGCTACCGTGTTAGAATTTAATTCTCGAAAGTCCACAAACAATCTACCTGAACCATCTTTTTTTTTACCAAAATGATTGGACTGGAGAACGGACTTTTACTTTCCCGAACAATTCCGGCCTCGAGCATTTTGTCAACCAAACCTCTTACAGTTTCTCGCTCTACAGTACCTAACTTGTAAGGGCCTCTCTGCACGAGTTTGTTTACGTCTTTCAATCTTATCTCAAGCCTGCCCGAAGTTACTCGAATCTTAGGAGCCTCCGCACTCATATGTTGAGAATACAGTTTCAACAACTCGATCAGTGGTTTTCTCATTTCGACTGAGTCACAATCGACAGCATTGACGTCGATCTCCAAGCTGCACGAGCCAACTATTTAATTTTGAAAATTTAATCGTGATTCCGTCCAACTTGACTGAGACTTTTGCTAACAATTATTTACCCAAAAGTAAATCTGTAGACAAATTTTCATCCGGTACCACATATAAGTCAAGCTCAACATTTATGCCATCAAGATCGACCCACACAGAGATTAGCTTACAGCAATCAACGTATCCATTTCCAATACCTCTCAGCCGCGTAGAGACGCATCGTCTCCTACCGGGCAATCTTTTTTCCAATGTCTCTCCCACAAGAGAGTAATCCGAACCAGAATCAAAGGTAAATGTCAACACCTTACCTTCTGCCAGCTTCAAAGTACCTTCAGTAGAGGTTGAGCTGCAAAGCTTCACGATTTTCTCGTCCTTCTTTGGCCAATTCGGGGAGATATGACCCTCTTCCTTGCAGTTATAACAAGTCACCACCTTTCTGGAATACGACCCCTTGCTGTCCCGTGGCTGACTGCTGTGCGACTTCGAGGATGATTTACAATCAGCCTTACGATGTCCCTTCTTTCCGCAATTGTAGCACTCGATTTCCGAACGGTGCGACTTCCCATCTCGCGGCGTCGAAGGTATGTGGACCAAGGGCTCCGAAGGATTCACGCGGTCGATGGTGATCGGTCGTTCGTCCATCGAGGTACGACATTGCTTCTTGCAAATTACGAGGCGATTCGCGTACGAAGATGTTCCGCACAAATCGGTTCTAGAAAGAGTATGACAACCCGGCCAGTTGGGTAGCGGTCTCGTCCACCGATTTCCGTTCCTTGAGCCACGCTTTGATCTTCCTTCCCCTCTTCATAAAATTTTCGAGCGTGAACTCGGCGTCGTCCGTCCAAATGGTATGAAGTTCTGAAGCGACGTTTTTATTCTTCGCATACGCGCTCATGAATTCAGCACGAATTTCGGTCCAGGTTTTCCCGGAAGGATCCATACCGGTGAACCACTAGGCTGCTTCATCCTTAAAGGCTTTAGCCAGATGCTGGACGACTTCCCAATCATCCGGTTTATAACGTCGAATCCATTCATCGACCATTTTTGCCCAGCCAGTTGCGTCGGTATTTTTCGGGTCAAATTTTACAAGATCCATAGGAGCTCGATCTCGTTGAGTAAGCAATGTAATCAATCGCTTGTTCTCCTTCTTCAGTTTTGAAGCACGTTTCCTCCGTTTATTTGCCTTTTGCACGGACTCATCAGCATTGTACTCGGATTCCGATGACGTTGGACAAAAATCTCTCTTCCGATTCTCAGATAACACACTGCTTGTCTCACTCACACTTTTTTTCACCGTCTTTCGTCATAGTCGTATTCAAACTTTTCACCGACACAATTTTCATGTGAACTCTATCGCCCGAAACTCTGGATCAAACGTTCTTTATCCCACTTCTGATGTCAGATATCAAGAATATAGAGAGAGCCAGGAATTCCGTTCATGAATTAGAGAACAATGTCTATCTCACTGACTGCCGCAGTGACACGGCTTACACGATTTATTGGTGTCTCGATACAATAAAATATTCGGTCCAAAGTATAATCACCGGATAGCAGTGCTAGTGAGGTGTTTTACATAGAGCCTTTTCGAAAATTAGTCCTTTCGACCCAATGACCCGAGAAGGAATGACTTCGTGACCCGAAACGCATACGTCTCCCACTCCACTTCTTCTAGGCCTCTATGCAACACAACACACTCGTGGATCATACACCACGCACTACCACCGGGGTAGGTTCTTCTCCGAACGCCTTGACGCCTTTTCGTCACTCGATGCCCACCACTTGACTCTCCATAAACATCGTCAAGAAATCGAAAGCGCTGTTGAAAAAGCCATTCCCATGGCGATGCGACATATATATATGTATATATATATATATATATATATATATATATATATATATATTGTGACGGACGATTATTTTCTCCAACCGAAAAATCCAAAACGAGAACTTGAACTCGAGACCTGAGGTGCGAAAACCCGTCACCTTCGGCCGTTCCTCCCGTGCGCGTGCATCCGCAACCCGGGGTGCCAGAGACTTTGTTTCTCCGGTCGTCTCCACCGGAATAAACTGGGGTCGGGATGATCAAAACCGACCCGCCAGGCGGAGACTGGAGCTCTCCTTGATTTTTGTTGTCCCCCGGAATCCTAACCGGGTTCGGAGACTGGAGCTCTCCTCGATTTTTGATCGCCGGAATCATTTAACCGGACTAAACAGGATGCACTTACGCGGGAAAGAATGGTTGCGGTAAAGCACGGCTGCCCAGGCTGTGGGTTGCGGTAGAGGGGTCGGGATTCACTGGGGAGTAGCGTGAACGATCACGGGATCTGTCACTTTCGCGACACCGGAAACGTCACTATTAAAACCAAATCAGGTTTTTTTTGTAGTGCGGGAACCGGTGGAGTAACCACCCGGGAACTTTTTACGTAGACGAAACTTAACGCGAACGCGAAATGCACACGGAACGACATACGCACGGGAGCGAGAGAGCACGACGACGTGCCTCTTACGCGAGAGCGAGAGCGCGAGAAAGACACGACACGTCTCTCCATCGCGGCGTTTGATCGACAACTCTTTCACGATATCTCTCAAAATCGGGAGCGATCGCGATCTTGGAGACAACCGTCTCACGCAAAGGTTCGGTAGCAACTCTGTACCTCGCGCGACCGAGGCCGGCGTGCGAGGGATTATGCGAGAGCGAGACAGAGCGCGTTAACAGAAAAAATGTCAACACGCTCGCGGCATCGGACCATGCGAAATCGCCGGTTCAAGCGAGAACTTTATCTCGTATAATATCGAGAGCTGAAGTATTATTTCGGGAGCTGGAATATTCTGCTAGAATATTCCTTTCGGAATCTATATTTTCTGCCCGAGTTACCCCGAAAACGGAACGGTAACAAATCGGGACCTTTTCTCATCGGTAACATGGAGGCTCTCGGGAATCGCATCCCCGGGTCACCGTGCGAAAGCGGGCAAAGCTTCTGACCAGAAGCGCGGCGCGGAGATCTCCAGCCTCCGCCCGTAACCCAAACGACCCGCTCTCCAGCACGATGCACCACTACGGTGGGGCGCCGGCGTTTCAGCCGGGCGTGCACTGGGTGCATCCCTCGGTCGGGATTGCTCAGTACTTCGAGCCACACGCCGCTTGACCGAGTTCCGCACGCCAACCTAACCAAAACGGAAACTCAACCCAAAACCTCAAACGTAACAACACAAACATTCTAGAGAAAGGCCCCTTAACACAGACGGATGGGTCGCAACCCGGGCATCGAGAGCATATCTTGATCATCGGTAGCATTTCGTGGTGGTTACGATCAGGGAACTACGTGATCTCTGCTAAGCAAAAGCCGTAGCTGAAATGCACACGGTAGCAATCATTGTCCTCCCCAGTTGCAGTCGGTAGCTTAAACGGTAGGAGGGACCGAGACCTACTGCGGGGAACCAAGCACCCGCAGCGCGAGAAAGAAAACCAGAACACCAAACAATTGTTCGTATTCGATGGCTAAAATGTATCCCTCCCGTTACCGTCGGTAGCCTAAAGGTGGGAGAGATCGAGATCTACCGTGAGCGACTAATCGCCCCACAGCACGAGAAAATAAAATCGCAAAACACAAATTACAAAATGTGTGTATTTGCATAAACGGTAGCATGGTTGTCTCTTCCAGTTACAATTCGGTAGCCTTAATATTGGGAAAGAGACCGAGACCTGCCGCGGACGGACAACCGCCCTGCGACGCGAGAAATAAAGGATCAATCTAGATCCACTCGTACCACCACCAGGGACGGAACCAACCCAATCGTAAGCGGACTCACCAAATTAGCCGTTACGTCCTTACTTCGGTGGTGACTCCGGGAACTTTACGGGAACCGCTCCAACTTTTCCATCACCTTCTCCGGGGTAATTAGTGCCGAGAACTGAGTCGCGTCGTCGCGACTCACGGGAACTGCGAGATCTATTTTCCTCGGCGGCGAATCAGGGGCCTAGCCCCGTATCACGGGAACTACGGGACATCACTGTCCTGCAAGAGAACTGGGGCCGGAGGCCCCTCACAGCGTGAACTGCGGGACGTTGCCGCCCAGCGCGAGAACCCAGGCTAACACCTGTATTACGAGAACTGTCAGGCTTTGTGGCCTCTGCGAAAGCCAAGGCCAGAGGCCGGGCTGGCATGGCGGGGATCCATTGCCGTGTTGCCACTTCGCACGAGAACCATGGGCCAGAGGCCCACATTGCGGGAACTGTGAGACTTTGTTGCCTTACGAGAGAACTCTGGGCCAGAGGCCAAAATTGCGGGAGCTGTACGGCGTTATTGACTTACGCTAGAACTCTGGGTCAGAGGCCCATATTGCGGGAGCTGTGAGGTGTTGCCACCCCACGCGGAATTATGGGCCAGAGGCCTTTAACGGGAGCTTTTAGGGGTTAGCCACGAATGAGGGCTCTACCCGATGAGTGCCTCTAGCTGCGTTCGACCCGACGTTAACTATTACGTCATCCCAAGGAAGTATTTCTTTCGGGGGAGACGTATCGGTAGCTGAGGGTGTACCTCGTAACTGCCTTCGCCGGTTTGCGGGTTCGGTAACTGGTCGGCGTGGTGTCGCTACACGGGAGCTTATCGAGAAAGTAAATCATCAAGGCTTATAACGGGAGGCAGACGAGAGTTCCTCACTCGCCTCCTTGTCCGTCTCCCCGATTGCAAAGGGGTAACGGGTCGTGGACACGCATGACGGTCTTATCGGTAGCATGAGAGATGTGTACTTCCGTGGTCTTCCGTGGTCTTCAGGGGACCACTCGGTAGCGGGGGCGTGGCTTTGATCGCCGTATCCCTCCGGAACTGACCAATAACGGGACCTCGGGAATCACTGGCGTGGCGGCGCAGACCGCGAGAGGTTGCGCTTACTTATCGCCTTTTCGGGAGCTGACGTCCGCTTGTTGCATGGTAGCAACAAGGTGTCCAGTATCTCGAGCGCTTCGTGGCTGCATTAGGCGTCACGCGTCGGCCGCCTGGGCGCGACCCGGTCAGGTCGGCTGTCCCATGGTCGAGCTCCGCGGGCCCAGTGCGAGGTCCGCGATCGGTAAAACCTCGTCCGTTTCTTCGGACGAGCGTTCCGAGAGCCCTGACGGGAGCTCAGGTACCCTGTCTCCGGTCGCCATGGGGTATTCCCCCCGGGACACACGGAGCACGAGAGTGTGACTGGCTGAATCGAGAGCTAAAGGATTGCATCCCTTTTCGTCGAATGTGATTCAACGACATCGAGAGCGGCAGACAGAACAGAAAAAATAATAATTAAAAAAAACAATAACCCTGTCTGTTTGAAAAAATAAAATTTTTTCCAAGAACGCGCGATCGGGGGGAACTTTCCTTCCCCTGTCCGAGAACCCTGAAACAGGATCGCCTGCGAGAGTGGAGTGAGTAAAAAAAAATTAAAAGAAAAAAAATCCTCTCTATCCGAAATACATTTTCGGATTTCGTGAGCTGAGGGAATCTGAATTCCCTTCCGTCGAAAGAGTCCGACGGAAACGAGACCGCGAGAGAAAAGAAAAAAAAAGGATTAAAAAAAAATTCTCTCGATCCGAAAGAAATATTCGGATTTCGGGAACTGGGGGAAATTGAATTCCCGTTCGTCGAAAGAACACGACGAAATCGAGAACGCGAGAGACATGAAAAAAAAAAAGAATTACAAAAAATATTTATCTCTCGATCCAAAATAAATTTTCGGATTTCCGGGAACTGGGGGAATTTGAATTCCCGTCCGTCGAAGGAATACGACGGAATCGAGGACGCGAGAGGAAACAAAAAAAATAATAATAAAAATTACCTCTCGATCCGAAATAAACTTTCAGATTTCCGGGAACTGGGAAATTTTATTCCCTCCCGTCGAGTGAATTCGACGGGACGTAAGCGAGAGAAAATTAATAAAAAACAGAAAACAAAAGAATGGATATTTTCTCTCGGCCCGAAATGAATTTTCGGGTCTTCGGGAACTGGGGGAATTTTTATTTCCCTCCGTCGAACGAATCCGACGAGGTCGAGATCGATAGAGAAAAAAAGAAGAAAAAATGAAAAAAATAAAAGAATTTCTTCTCTCTATCCGGGAACGGTACAGAAATCTCAAATCGAAATAAAATTCCGATGAGGCTGGAGCCAAACGGGAGAAGAAAAAAAATAAAAAAATAAAAATCCTATTGGCTCTGCTCGAGATCTGTAAGGGGAAGAAAAAAAACAAACAAAAAAAAATTGTTAAACCCACTTACATCGGGAACGCACGACGCATAATCAAGTTTTACTTGATTAGGCGGGCCACCTCGGAGACACCCGATATATAATATTGCGCGTGCATGATACCACACCCGATGTGTGGTATCGCGCGGGTCTCGCCGTGAGGTAGGAGAACGGAGCCCGAGAACGATTTTTGTCGTTCTTGAAAATTCGAGAGCCGGCCGAAAAGAAAAAAACGTACAAAAAAAATCTTTTCGGACTAACGGGAGCAATTATTCGGGTCTCGAAAAGTCATTTTCGAAACCCCGGGAGCAGATCGAAAAAAAAACACAAAGAAACGAAAAGACGACAAAACAAAAAAAACACGCAAAACAGAACAACAGACAAATACAACATTTCGATATCGAGATCCCCGAGAAAATCTATGAAATTCTTGGGTAACGAGAGCAGAAAAATCTCGAAATAAATTTTTTCGAGATCCCGGGAGCGAACAAACGGAAACAAGAAACAACTTTAACAAAACGAATTACACGACAAAAAAAGACACTAGCAAATTGAAAGGACGGAGCACATAACATGAAAAAATTTCATATCGAGAACTCGATTTCGTTTCCGAAATCAGCGAGAGCAAGCTTGGAATTTGACAGTTTTTTTTTTGTCAAATTCACAACCACGAGAGCTAGCATTTTTTTTGTCTTCGAAAATAAATTTTCGAAGTGCTCGGGATCGTGGAAAGAACCAAATAAAGGTTTTTTCTATTCTTTCCCTTCGAAATAATTTTTCGAACTCGCGAGAGCACCGGGGAGATCGAAGGATAACTCTCCCCTCTAACGAGAACGACGCAACTCTGCGGAGCCTCGCATCACGGAAACCACGCAGGGAAAAAAATCATAACATTTTTTTTGTCGAAAATTAAATTTTCCGACTACGCCGGGAACTCACCGGAAGATGATCAATAATCCAAATCCAATATGATTAATAATCCTTGGGAATCGAGAACACTTATTTTTGTTTCCACGGGAGCACTTTTTTTTCTTCGGGAGCACTGTTTTTTTTTCTCGAGAGCACATTTTTTTATTTTAATTCGGTAGCAATCGCGAACGTTTATTTCCGAAGAACACATCGGGAACACACGAAAATGCGTTACGAGAACTGAGAGAAAAAGAAAATATTTCTTTTTCTCGTCGAGAGCAAGAAAGGCGAAAAGAGCGGAAAAAAAGAATAATTAAATTATTCTTTTCCTTCATTCCCCTTAAACTTTACCGAGAACTGCTACTCGCCGGCGTGGACCCACGTTGGGCGCCATTTGTGACGGACGATTATTTTCTCCAACCGAAAAATCCAAAACGAGAACTTGAACTCGAGACCTAAGGTGCGAGAAACCGTCACCTTCGGCTGTTCCTCCCGTGCGCGTGCATCCGCAACCCGGGGCGCCAGAGACTTTGTTTCTCCGCTCGTTTCAACCGGAATAAACTGGGGTCGGGGTGATCAAACCCGACCCGCCAGGCGGAGACTGGAGCTCTCCTTGATTTTTGTTGTCCCCCGGAATCCTAACCGGGTTCGGAGACCCGGTTTTGATCTCGATTTTTGATCGCCGATTTGAGACCTCGATTTTTGATCGCCGGAATCGTTTAACCGGACTAAACAGGATGCACTTACACGGGAAAGAACGGTTGCGGTAAAGCACGGCCGCTCAGGCTGTGGGTTGTGGTAGAGGGGTCGGGATTCACTGGGGAGTAGCGTGAACGATCACGGGATTTGTCACTTTCGCGACACCGGAAACGTCACAATTAAAACCAAATCAGGTTTTTTTTGTAGTGCGGGAACCGGTGGAGTAACCACCCGGGAACTTTTTACGTAGACGAAACTTAACGCGAACGCGAAATGCACACGGAACGACATACGCACGGGAGCGAGAGAGCACGACGACATGCCTCTTACGCGAGAACGAGAGCGCGAGAGAGACACGACACGTCTCTCCGTCGCGGCGTCTGATCGACAACTCTTTCACGATATCTCTCAAAATCGGGAGCGATCGCGATCTTGGAGACAACCGTCTCACGCGAAGGTTCGGTAGCAACTCTGTACCTCGCGCGACCGAGGCCGGCGTGCGAGGGATTATGCGAGAGCGAAACAGAGCGCGTTAACAGAAAAAATGTCAACACGCTCGCGGCATCGGACCATGCGAAATCGCCGGTTCAAGCGAGACCTTTATCTCGTATAATATCGAGAGCTGAAATATTATTTCGGAAGCTGGAATATTCTGCTAGAATATTCCTTTCGGAATCTATATTTTCTACCCGAGTTACCCCGAAAACGGAACGGTAACAAATCGGGACCTTTTCTCATCGGTAACATGGAGGCTCTCGGGAATCGCATCCCCGGGTCACCGTGTGAAAGCGAGCAAAGCTTCTGTCCAGAAGCGCGGTGCGGAGATCTCCAGCCTCCGCCCGTAACCCAAACGGCCCTCTCTCCAGCACGATGCACCACCCTCGGTCGGGATTGCTCAGTACGTCGAGCCACATGCCGCTCGACCGAGTTCCGCACGCCAACCTAACCAAAACGGAAACTCAACCCAAAACCTCAAATGTAACAACACAAACATTCTAGAGAAAGGCCCCTTAACACAGACGGATGGGTCGCAACCCGGGCATCGAGAGCATATCTTGATCATCGGTAGCATTTCTGTGACGTGGCTCAAAATATCACGTCACAATATATATATATATTTTTTTTGGTACTCCGCTGACCCGCCTGGCATGGTGGCGGCTGCAGTAAAATCGTCCTCCGGCTCGGGGCCGTCATCGCGATCACGACATGATTCCCTAGGGTTCTCTAAGCAACGTTAGGATTTTGATTTAATATTCTGTTTATTTTCTTTATTTTCGCCACCTCAACGTCTGGCTTACACGAGCCAAAGTACCCACGGCCAGGAAGAGCGAGAGGGAAAGAAGGCGAGGCCAAACATTCGCCCAAGGCCAAAGATCGGGAAGACGCGGTGGCCTAACTATGGTCAAACGTTCGGAAAGACGCCGATTCCCGCGAAAATTACCTACCCAGGGCCGTGATTCACGCCCCCCCCCCCCTTCACTTCTTCCGTTTCTTCTGGACAGGGGCCGAATTGTCACCCTCGGCCGATAATAAGTCTGGCGTCGGTCGCGGTCCTCACTCCCGTCGTCGCCAAGGTCGACCGTTACGAAATATCATCCACGGAAGGACGAGGCTCCTCTAGGACATGAAATACGGCCCGCGGGAAGAGCGGACTTTTCATTTTCCATTACGGGAGGTTCAGGATTCGAAATCCGTGCTTGATCGATAAGCACACTCCCGAAAATTATTCGATCCGAGCCTGTTCGCTTTGGTGTAATCATAAGAACAGAAACTAAAGAAAAGGTGCGGGGTACGCTTCTCGCACGTCCGCCGGCTTTTGCGTTAGCTTTCTGCGAGGTGTCGAGCCGGACGGACGTGGGCCAAGACAATGGGAAACGACCGAATTACGCGGCCGGTGAGCTTGGCCATGCCTTCGGCAACAATCTGGGTAATTTTCGGCCGTATGGTCGACTCACGATCTCGCGCATCTTTAGCGTGGCCACGGCCTCTGTCGCGTTTCCGTAATTATAAACCCCGTCACACGTAGCTAGCGCGTATCGTCGGAAAATCGTGTCGTGGTTGCGCGCGGGAAGCTCAATCCCGTTTCGCGACGAGCTTCGGCTCGATTAGTCTGTAAAAAGTGTGAGTGAATGTGTGCCTGGAAAATTGGGACGTGTCGTCCTCGGTGATCCCTCGGCTTGCGACGAGGCTTGAGCAAGGGGAAAGGGGGAGGATTGCCCCCATCTCGGGACGTCTTCACGGAGAACTAGCATCCCGTTTATCATCGGGGTGCAGGTTCGAACCCGTGCGGGCTCCCGTCTACATTAACAGCATCTACCGGGTGCCCCTTTCCCCAGTGTAGGGATTTTCCCGGCTTCATCGCGAGGGAGAGGTTGCCGAGCATCGGCGTCCACGTAAGTAACGACCGGGGTAATTTTCCCGGGATTTTCCCTTCTTTGTTTAAGGCCATGTGCCACATGCCTCCGACCGCATCGAAATTTTGAAATGGGAATACTCCCAAACGGGTCAACCAATCGGAATGAAATTTGTTGTGTGCATGCAGGATGCTTGCTCCGAGAGCATGGTTCGCAAAATTTTCCAAAATATCGATAAAAAATGTGCAGTTTGTGGTTACCATGCGAAAAACTGTGAATTATTAACGATTGCATCGCATTTTCGTTAATTTGGCGCGAATCATGCTCTCAACAGTGAAAGAGCACACATTTTGAGCTTTGTTTCACCTGTTTTCATGAACAAATGGCGGAGAAAAAGCATTTTGAAATTTTTACATAAATTTAGCAAAAATGTACCAACAAAGCTCAAAATATCAGGTACCGGAGCGAGAGTTCAGTTCATCCGTTTTCTCACTGGCGGCGCGCAGCTCGCTTCGTCCTGTTTTTACCGACCGCGCTCGCCTCCTTCCGGAACAATTTATTTTTTGACAGGTCGAAAGCCGGAGCTATAACCTCCAGCCATAACCTCGAACATTCGTTGGAAATATATTTTATACGATGTGTGTGATAGAATGTAAATAGTGTGTGATCGAGTGAAGTTTCTTTTCGTCGCGTTTTGGTGAGTTTTTTTTGCTGTGAAAAACGCATCAGGACGCCGGCACACCGCCGAGAACAAAAACCGACAAAGAAATAATCGATGAGAAAACCGCCGCGGCTGATGAAGAAGATCGAGGAACACAGTGACAGCGAGAAGTCGAAGGGGAAAACATCGGAAGTCAAGGTACGTACGTGCTACAACCTCAATTTACATACTTTGTAATTTGCCACGATCTTCCCTCTCATTGTTTTCTCGCTCGCCGATGTGTCAAACAGCCAACGGCTCCGGTGCAAAAAACTCAAGCTTATTTGCTCTTCGCAGAAATACCTCGGTATTTATTCGTGAAAAAATCGCAAGATAGCATATTTTCCGATGATCCGTAGCCATTTCCATTACCCCTCGAAATCCTCGATTTCCTGATCAGTGTGCGACCAAAATGATGCACGAAAGTGCAACACCCTTTGCCTACGAACGCAAAACTGTCACGTCTTAAACACGGATGATTTGTGTACCTTTGGCGATTCCTCGATAGCTTCACCCTGATGACCGAGAGTACTATTGGTATGGTGAACAAAGATAGAAGACCCTCGGTGTACCTGTACGGTATACACCACTACACGAAAATGTACGTGTTACTAGTATGGTACTGGTACACTGTGCAATAGTAAAATATACCGGTTCTGTATCCTCACCATACTAAACAGAACCAGAACAGAACTAATGTAGCGCCGATTTACCATCTAGATGGACCATCGGATTTATCCAGGGCAGCAAGTACGTACTGCCGAGGATGAAAAACCGCATCAATCGTCGCGGCTATAGTATACAGTCCCAGTGTCCGCGAGGATATCACCGCTGTCTCTAATCTCTCCGAGAGCACCAGCGAGGCTGACCTCAAGGAACTCGTTGAATCCTTCGGCTTCGCTCAGAAAAAATATCTCACCATGGATCGCACAACCAATCTATACAAAGCATTTTGCTTTTACGTGTGTACATTTCAAAACAAAGAGCGAGGACGCTAGGGCCTTCTTGCATTTCAATGTTTACGGCTACCATTATCTCATACTCAGAGTCGATGGGTAGAAACCTCCAGCGCAACAGAATTGAATGGCCAACGGTTGAACGCGTTAAGGTAGAACAAGCGTGCGCTCTTGATTTTTATAGATTTTGTTCAAATTTTAACCAGACATTATTTGTATCATTATGTTTGCATTATGCAAACATGCATTATTTGTATGCATGTTTCTGTGAAATGTCAGGTCAGTCGACTATTTAGATTCGGAGATAATGGATTTAAAAATTGCAACTTTTAACACTGTAGGGTCTATTGAAATTTAGACAGAGTAATTTTCCGTGAAAACTATTGTCCTCTATAAAAAGACATAAGGCAATAACATAAACAATATAAAATATTAATGATTAGAATGCAAATCTTTTTCTTCACGTTAAAAGTGTTTAACTTTAGGACCACAATAATTATCTTTTTTATCGAAATATTGAACAACTGAACAATTGAACAACTGAACAACTGAACAAACTGAATAGTAAATACAATTCAAACTTTTCCACTCGTTCCCTAACTAGTTTGCTATCTAATCATATTTTTTTTCAAAATTCATAAACACAATAGAATGGTACGCCGAATTATGTGACCTGACTTTCGGCTAATGCAGACCCTGCAGTGTTAAAAGTTGCTATTCAAAAATCCATTACCTCCCAATCTAAATAGTCAACTGTTCTGAAATTTCACTCAAACTTGCATAATAATATGAACAATGTCTGGATCAAATTTAAACAAAATCGATAGAAATCAAGAGCGCACGCTCGTTTTACCATAAGGGCTTACACCACTGTAGACGTCCAAAATTGAGTGATATTTCGCGATTTTTTTTGTAGAAGGAGAAATAAGAGAATATTAATATTCAAGGATGTTATTAGCCATATCTTTCAGGTGAACAAAATGAAATTTATATTAAAAAATTATGCCAAAACGGGACGCTGGAGCCATTCTGGCGAGGCATGTTGAATTTGAGACGCTCTGCGGCATGCAGTATAGCTGACGCAAATTTGATTTTAGAATAAAATAAAAAAAATTCTCTTAATTTACACGAGTATAGCTAGAGAAATACGTAGAGAATTGTGAAAATATTAATTTTTGTGTAATTGGCAAGCATTAAACTAAAAACTTAATTTTCGACAGAAAAAAAGAACAATCATTCGGTAATAACTAACGTTATAAATAACTCATACAAAATCCCGTACTTATTTCTCTTCGGGATGTTATTTTATACATGTACCCAAAATTGGGAATGAAAATGATGAAAATTGCTGGAGTTATGCTGCGTGCCGTTTTGAAAAATTGTGTTTTGAGAAAAACGGTCGATGTCTCGCACACGGGCCAGCCACTGCCACCGCAGACCCATACGGGCCTGCGGACCTTGTTTTACAGGTACCAAACTTGTTTCCCCTTATTATAGATGGTTCAAAGCATCGTTTAAGTCAAGTAAAAAAAAAACAATTTTTCTTAAATTCTACAGTGGTAGAATTTAAGAAACCCCTTAGATGGGAGTACACGGTGACGATTTTTTTCAACAATCTTGAAAAATGGTTGGAGGATTATTGTAAGCAAAGGTTGCCGAAATATAAAAAAGGACTTAACAAATTTTAATTTTTATTGCGTTCTAACGTTCAAACTTCAGCCTCATACCCTCTCCGTGGAACGCAGTAGAACTATCGTCAATTTAATCGTGGAACTAAGAGTAAAATATTTTCGTTTATTACGTTAGTTTTAGCAGTCAAATGAGGGGAAACTTCTAAATAATTAAAGAAAAGAGACGAGTTAAAAAAAGTTCGTGTTTTGAACCATATTTTTTATATACAACTCCAAAAATTACAGGAACAAAATTTCTTCATTTTTTAGGGTTTGTTTGGTTTGTTTTGAGCGCTGTGTCTATGCGAAAAATTGCCGCAGCGAGACGAAAAAAAGCCTTTTGAAGCTTCAAGATCATAGTTTCGAGTTCTTTTGGCAAAAAAATTGTGATCTACGGCTATCGCGCAATCATAAGAAATACCGGGAGAAGAAATTCTAAATTTGTTTCTCTTCAGGGGTAATCGGACTAAGGAATTTTGTTTCAGTTAACTCAATGTATAGGTCAGTTAGCTTGTTTATACAGCTTTAATTTGGTTTTCATCTCTCTACGTCAATTTTTTTGCTGAGATATCCGACTTCGAATGAAAAAAGATCCTTTTGTCTTTGATTATCGATATCTCAGCAACCAATTATCGCAGCGGGGATTAGAGGGCAGCTTTGAAAAGTCGAATAAATCTCCTGCCAGCCCCTCCCGTTTTTTTTCACCCTTAAACGTTATTTGGTAAAGAACAAAAAATGACTTTTCTGGATTTTCAGTAAATCTACCACTACGTTACAAATATTGATGCAATGCCGCGTTTTTTTCAGCTCGATTTACCCCCAATACCCCTGTTAGTCTGCAAATTGATTCATCGAACCGTTTTCCATCAAAAGTTAATCGAAGTTTTACAAAACAATTAAAGGAACAAGTGTATTGTTCCTAAACATCTTGTAATCATCATCAAAATAAAAATACTAATTTTCTTCGACGTTTTTCACAACTTGGCACTAGTTGCTTGTTAAATATAAGAAAAAAATTCGAGAGATGGACATTTTTTTTTAATTTGTAAAATATTTCAGGAAACAATACTGACTCATTTTTCGCACGATTCGGCCTTTGCGATGTTTAATTTCACTCGTCTTTAATTGAATCAATTAAAGTTGATACTCCCAAGCTGTATTTAATAGTCGATCTGAAAACATTTATGCAATTAATTCTCAATATTTTCTACGAAGGTTATTAGGGTTTGGAAAACAATATTTTTTTCGAAACTAGGCATGATCAAAAATAGAAAAAAATGAGAGTTTACAAAAACATTAGATTAATTTTTTTTACCATAACGTAGAAAAAATTGACCAAAAAAAGATTAGTTTTTGAAAAAAATTGTTCATTGGTTTTTTCTTCCAAACAAGAGATCATGTTTGAAAAATGTGTTTTTTGTGTCTCGCATAATCTTCGCAGAAAATATCGACAGTTAATGGAATACAAGTTCTCAGATCGACTAGTGAAAACCGCTTAGGGGTATCAACTTTTAATCAATCCAATTAAAGATGAGTGAAATTATGGTGCGCAAAATACGAAGCGTGGCAACAACGAGTCACCATTGTTTCCTGAAAAATGTTACAAATTTAAACAGATTAGAATTTTTTTTTTTTCATTTCTAATTTGTTTTTCTTAAATTTAACAAGCAACTACTGCAAAGTTCTAAAACGGCAAAGTTCTAAACATTTAAAAGCAACTACTACAAAGTTCTAAAATCGGTCCGGAAAAACGGGTCGGTGGATCAATTTGAAAATTTACACGGCTATTGTGTTCACGGTACATTAAACTGAAAAATAAACGTAGCGACATTAGTTTTTCTACCAATATTTGTAATGGAGTAGTAGATTTACTGAAAAACCATGAAATGTAATTTTTTGTCCTATTTTTCAAACTATTGTTAATGGTGAAAAAATGATTTTTTTTTCTCAAAAATCAACGAAAGGGTCTTGTACGAAATTGATTTAAGTTTTTAAAGCTGCCCAATAATTTTCTGTGTGATTATTGGTTGCTGTGATATCATTGATCAAACACAAAAGGAATATTTTTTTATTATACGTCGGATATCTCAGCAAAAAGTTAACGTAGAGAGACCACAAAAAAACCAAATTGGAACTGAATAAATAAGCTAACGGACCTATGCATTGATTTAACTCTAAAAAATCCCTTGAAAAAATAAAATTGGTAAAATTATTTTCTCTTCTCTTTTTCTTTTCTCGCTATCTCTTATGATTGCGCGATAACCGTAGCTCACAAAATTATTTTGCCAAAAGATCTCAAACTAGAAACTTGAAGCTTAATAATGTTTTTCTTTTTCATCTTGATACGACTATTTTTAACATTGATACAGCCTTTAAAAAAACACGTTAAAAAGTGAAGAAATTTTCTATTTCTTTAATTTTTTGGGGTTGGGTATAAAACTTGATATATTTTTGACAATTTTCAGTCAATCGAAAAGAAGCGCTCGTTTTTGACTGTTAAAGCAATCTAAGAAACTACAGTTAAAATTTCAAGTCGATTGGTCGAACATTGTTTGAGTTTTGCTCCGTCCCGATACCAAAAACATGGTTTTAAAAAAAACATGTTTGAAGCCAACGGTTTCAAAGATGCTACAGCTGAATAAGTTTTTTTCGCGTAATCTAATGCCACCTATTGGTCGAAAATAAAACTATTTTTAGTCGGTGACTTCGTCCCCACAATAGGCTTACAAGAGTTGAGAACTGCGCCTACCGGCATGAGACATCGCCAAAGACGGTTTTCAGCGGCGGAGACTTCCTTAAAAAATAGCCCCAAAACCACTTTATAATGGTTTTTTCAGCTACAAAGGAATATGCATCATATTTTTCAAGGTTCCAAGGATTTTTTAAAAGTGTTTCAAACAAAACGGTTTTTTGAAAATGTTACACCGATGACCTCTAAACAATTCGATAGGAAAATTTTATCGCTCTTCTGTAGAGCGAAACTTCTCCGATCGTCATTGCTAGAAAATTCGATCTTTGGAGAAACCTGCCGAAGATGAATTCCAGCAGAGAGAAAAAATGCTAAACGAATTTTCTTTAGCATAATTAGTAATAATTTAGTAATAATAAAATTTTATGACTCTTTCGCAGAGTGAGACGTGGTCGATCTAATTCGCCCGCGAATTTGGTCGGCCGCAGATAACCTGCCGAAGATAAGCCATGGCAGAGAAAAAATGCCGATCGCAATTGTTTAAACAAAGAGCATTGTAAATTTTTTGAAGTTTCCAAGGATTTTTCAAAAGGGCTTCCGACAAAACGATTTTTCGAAAATTTTACACCGATGACCTCTAAACAATTCGCGATAGTAAAATTTTATCGCTCTTCTGTAGAGCGAGACTTCTCCGATCATCGTTGCAAGAAAATTCGATCTTTGGAGAAACCTGCCGAAGATGAATTCCGGCAGAGAGAAAAAATGCTAAATGAATTTTTTTTAGCATAATTAGTAATAATTTAGTAATAATAACATTTTACCACTCTTTCGCAGAGTGAGACCCGGTTAATCTTGTTCGCTCGCGAATTTGGTCGGCCGCAGACAGCCAACCGAAGATTAGCCATGGCAAAGAAAAAAATTCCGATCGCAATTGTTTAAACAAAGAGCACTGTACATTTTTTTAAGTTTCCAAGTATTTTTTAAAAGTGCTTCCAACAAAACGATTTTTCGAAAATTTTACACCGATGACCTCTAAACAATTCGCGATAGTAAAATTTTACCGCTCTCCTGTAGAGCGGGACTTCTCCAATCGTCATTGCTAGAAAATTCGATCCTTGGAGAATCCTGCCGAAGATGAATTCCGACAGAGAGAAAAAATGCTAAATGTATTTTTTTCTGCAGTAATAATAAAATTTTACCACTCTTTCGCAGAGTGAGACCCGGTCGATCTCGTTCGCTCGCGAATTTGGTCGGCCGCGGACGACCTGCCGAAGATAAGCCATGGCAGAGAAAAAATGCCGATCGGAATTGTTTAAACAAAGAGCATTGTAAAATTTTACAACTCTTTCCTAGAGTGAGTCTCGAGCGATCACGGTCGTGACTCGAGATTTTAGCAGAGGTCGAATTCGTCGATGATGAGTGACATCGAGATGCCAAATAGTCTTCGAGCTTATTTGTTCAAATTAATTAAAAAAGAGTGGGGAAATGCTAGCACCCTTCCACCATACGAGACTCTATCAAACCCTGTTTGCTAGAAAGTTCAACCATAAAGAAATTTCAACCGATGACCGCCGTCGACAAAAAAATCGAATCGGGGGCATTTGTTTAAACAATGCGCGATCGCAAAATTTCACCGCTCTTCCGTAGAGCAAGGCTAGCGATCTTGATTGTTCGAGAAGCTGACCAGCAAAAATGCTGCCAAATATGAACCCTGGCAGAGATAAAAATGCTGAACGCATTTGTTTAAATAACGAGCATTGCAAAATTTTACGACTCTTTTGTAGAGTGATTTTCGAGCAATTTCGGTCGCTCGAAATTTTGGCAGGGATCAAAATCGTTAACGATAAACGGCATCGATGTTACAAATTGTGCTCGAGCTTATTTGTTCAAATGAATTTAAAAAGTATGGGGAAATGCCTGAGTCTTTTGGTTGTGGCCGTCGTCGAAAAAAAATCGATTTGATGGCTGCATATACAATGTAAAATGCAACAAAGTTTCACCGCTCTCCTGCCGAGCGAGCACATGCTTCCAATACAAGCGTACCGTGGTCGCTACGCATAGTTGTGTGAATTGTGTGATACGCACATAGATGTAAGGTGCTTGCGTACGGCGGAACGACATGCGAGAACGGGTTCGTTCTTTCTGCAACGCGGTCGGCGTAGCAAAACACACACACACACACACACACACACACACACACACACACACACACACGCACGCACGCACGCACACGCACACACGCGCGCGCGGTCAGCGATCGCCGTCCATTTGGCTTCGACTCTTCGTCCCAGTGCGAAGCATCGAAACCGAATTCGCGCCGCTGCGCTGTCCGTCGGTAGCGACCTGTAGCTAAAAACTACGAGATCTGCGCTACCGACGTAACGAGAGGCCGCGTCGAAATTTTCTGACGTGTGGCACATGGCCTTAACGCTCCACCGGGTAACCGATTAGCGGGGGCCCGGTTTTGAAATATTAGTGTGGCCGGAAAGGGAGAGAGAGGAGAGGCCAAGACGAACTCGACGTGTATTGTGTGTGTGCGTAGGCCCCGGTCGGAATTGGTGTGTATGTGTGTGTGTGTGCGCGCGCGCGAGAGAGAGTAATTGTCTCGCGAGATTTCGCGCGTATTGTATTTATTTCAGTTTTCTGATTTTTGTCCCGTGTTCCTTGCGAAGGAGGGGAAATCGTTAACGAACCGTAGAATAAATTCACTGACGATAAATTTCTCTTGCCGTGCGTGATTGACACCTGACCCATCCCCTCTACCTTATCCACGAGGCTGCAGTTTGGCCGGACACTGCGTTCCCTTTTCTCATCCCGACAAGCCGGTTTTCGGCTGGCGTCCTATATAAATTGTCGGGACGGGAGGAGGGGAGTTTTGTGACTCTCTCGGTCCTTTTCCCCCAGCTCCCTCGATTTTGCGGTCACAATATATATATATATATATATTGTTACACCGTTGGGTGAACATATATGTTTTTTTTTAAAGACGTCGTTGTCGCCTATCGAAGAGTTCTTTATTTTATTGATTACAATCGTATGACGAACCGCTGGCCTTGTTTGCTTCTTCTGGATGACCGTCGATTGTAATATGATGCGCCGCCTCGAGACTCTTCTTCGACCATAACGGCTGGATTGTAGACGTGGATCAAAGTGCGTAATCAGAGTTTGTAGAACGTTCTTTATGATGACCGATGAATATTTTCTGGAGCAGGATTACGCTGGGCAAATCGCACTTAGCTCGGCTACTAAGCTCGTGTAACAATAATAGTGTATGACTCTCTGGTATTGATCTGAATGAACGCGCTTCTCGATCTGTAGGATGCTCTTATATACTTATTAGGGATACGCGTTATACATTAATAGTCTGGTGGGGAAAAAATGTATCGCGTCATAAGGTGACATTCTGGAAGGTGTCAAATTTCATCGTTACATTCCTCCCTTCTTAAAGAATTTTGATCCCCATAAATTCATTGTAATTGACTTGTTTGCTGTTTTGGTTTAAATAGTTTTTGAGTTAATTTTGGTAATTCCTCTGCTTCCTCTATTTCTGTTATTCTTGCTTGTTCATCATATTTTCTTTTTGGAGATTCTTTAAGATGGATATGTTCTGGTCTATCTATAGTTTGCGCATTATTTCCAAAGTTACAGTGATCGAAAATGACGCATGGTCTTATACAACACGAAATTGCTTTCCTTAGGCACCTTAAGAGACCTATTTTATACATAATATAACTGATTATTATTGTTATTGCCGTGTATCCCAAATACTGAAGTCCATCTTGAATATGTTCCTTTATCGTTTTTGATCTTTTTCGTAATGCTAAGTTTTTTATTTGTTGATTTATTTCTTCAATATTTGTTCCTAGTTCTTGTATATTCTGTGAATTAATATAGTTTCCAGAAATGACACTAATATTCAATTCTTTTTCTTTTATTTTATTAAAATGTAGGCGATCCTTTATTTCTGATTCATTAAAGCTTCCTTCTAACATTGTATCGAACTCAATTGTTTTAATAACATTAGAAGCTTTCAATACTGCATGTGTTGCCATTGCTAAGCATCCTTGTTCAAAATGAACTTTTACATTTGATATAATTTTAATCATTCTTGGATCATTGTCTGGACATAATATATGTAATGATTCTTCTTTTACTAGTATTACTAACCAATCTTGACCTGTTTTCAATTGGATAAATAGGGAACTTTCTAATTCCACATATTTAGGTGCACAACTATTTTTTTTTTTTGGCGAGAATCATCGTTATTACACACGATGTTGAGGATTCCGTTGAATAATCTGGATGTTTTCTTTGGATTAGATACATATTTTCTACTTTTCTTAGATTCTCAAATTCTACTATTTGTATCGAGTTTTCTTTTCATTAATTACAATATAATCTGTATCGATATGATATAATATGTATCCTTTTATCATCGAATAAGTTGGAATCGCGATCGGACATAATATTTCATACATTTCTTCTTCTAGTATTGGTACTTCGAGAACGTATATTAATTTTTCTTTTATTACCGCAATTGTCAAATGACTTATATCGATTAATGTTGAGAAATGTTCCTCATTCAATGGAACTGGGACAAAAATGGGGATAATTCGTATGGTTCCTCAAGTTTTCGAATATCAATTGTGGAGGAAGAGTTTGAGGATGTGCTATTTCGTGTTTGCCATCAATTATCGCATTTAGCAAGTCCGTTACGCTTGTCTTCAAATCTTGATATAACGTGGTATATCCAGACAAAACTTCATTAATTTGTTTATTGATTGTATTTCTTTTTGTTTCCTCATGTAAATTTTTTATATTATTATTCAACAACTTGAGTAGCGTAATCATGTCCTTGAAAATTTTGTCATTATCCTTTAACTGATTTATCATCAATGTTGTTTGAGTTTTAACTAAATGTCCTATTAATAAATTATTTTCTCGCAGTTTATTGATTTCGTTATTGAAATATGTCGCGTCGGAGGCTGATAATGTGCCAAACAGTAATTTTATTCCTTCTCCGACAATGTTGAAGAGTCCTCTTTTGTTTCTTCGACCAATTAAATGATATAATGTTTTTAATTGATTTTCCAGTATTTCATTTCGTTTGATTTGCACTTCGATTTGTTTCATACTTTGACAAATGAGTCCCGGTTTGTATCGTAAGCATGTATCGTATAACTCCTTAATTTTATTTTTCAATAATGATATTTCTTTTGATAAATGACTAAATTCTATTCCAACAATTATTTTCCATGTTTCATGAAAAACGTGTTTTTCCCATACTTTCTAAATAAACGGGTTTATTGTTCCCAATCTCGGTGACTTGGACCTGGCTGCGGGCCATCGAGATCAATATCGTCATTATCAGTGTCGTCACTATTCTCGCCGGATTCATTTTCATCTGTAAAATACGGTTTTATATATATCTTATTATATGTTACTAGATCATTACCTCTTCTTATAGACACGCTTTGGTCATTTAAAATCTTTTCAACTATATATGGTCCTTCCCACGGACTACGTAATTTTGATAATCCCGGTTGCTTTTTCTTAACTAAAACCTCCTGACCTATATATAAGGTTATAGGAATTTTCTGGGAACTCAGTCTCTCTTGGATTCTGGATTTACTTTTCTGTAAATATATTCGATCATTTCAAGTATCAGTGCTCGAAGTCTTGGATCCTTGATTCTAATTTCAATTTCATTGATTTCATCGTCTGTTGGATCGATTATGATTCCTTTTCCATTTTGATCGTCTGTTTATGATAAGACCTTTTTTATTAACTCGACCTTCTTTGATAAAAATATTTTCAGATTTTTTATATGAGTCTTTTTCTTCTTGATAATCGTCGTAACTCGGAAATGTTTTGTTCAAAAATTCATCTAGAGTATCAGGGATTTCATTTTCCAAAATATTTATTCGGGATAAGGCATCTGCGTTTGCGTGAGGTTTTCCTTTTCTACGTATGATTTCGAAATTATATTCCTCCAATTTCCATTTCCATCTCATTAGCCGTGAAGAGGGATCTTTCAAATTCATTAGCCACGTCAATGGTTTATGATCCGTGATGATCTTGAATTTTCTTCCATACAGAAAGTGTCGATAGTGCTTTACCGCCCAAACAATTGCAAGTAATTCTTTTTCTGTTGTTGAATAATTTTGTTCAGCAGGATTTAACGTTCTTGAAGCATACGAAATAGGCTTGTCTTTTCCTAATTCTCCTTGGGATAATATTACACCTATTGCTTTTCCACTAGCGTCTGTCGATAATAGAAACGGTTTGTTCCAGTCGGGATACGTGAGAATAGGTTCTGAAGATAATGCGTTTCTTAATATTGTAAATGCACTTTCTTCTTCGGTTGTCCATTGCCAAGTAGTCTTTTCTTTTAACAGATTCGTTAAAGGTAATGCTTTCTTTGAAAAGTCTTTAATACATTTTCGATAATAGCCCACAAGTCCTAGGAATTGCTTAATTTCTTTTTGATTTTTGGGTATTGGATAATTTACAATTTTTTCTATTCGTTCTGGATTTGGTTTATTCCTTCTTTCGAGATAACATGACCCAAATATGCCAATTCTGGTTTTAAATACTCACATTTATCGGGTTGTAATTTCAGTTCAACGTCTCTGAATCTTTGGAAAAGTGTTTCTAAGTTTTTGTTATGTTCTTTCAGAGTCTTTCCAAATACAATGACATCATCCATGTACACAAAGCAGTTATTGCCAATTAGTCCTTGTAATCCTTTATTCATCATTCTTTGAAATGTCGGGGGTGCGTTCTTTAATCCAAAAGGCATTCTATTTTATTCATAATGACCACTTTTTGCTGAAAATGCTGTCTTTATTTTATCCTTCTCTTTTAATCCAATTTGATGAAAATCGGATGCAAGATCGAAAGCAGAAAAGTATTTAGCGTTTCCCAAATTATCTAAAATTTCGTCAATATTTGGCAAGGGATAAGCGTCTTGTTTAGTTTTGTCATTGACTTTCCGATAGTCAATTACTATACGCCATTTCTTTTTACCGGATCAGACTTTTTGGTACAATCCATAACGGTGAATTAAACGGTGAATCACTTTCTCGAATTATTCCTTTCTCAAGCATTTCTTTGATTTGTCTTTTAATTTCCTCTTGGTGGATGGGTGGATATCTGTATTGCTTCGTGTGAATTGGTTTTTCGTCAGTTAGGTCTATTGAATGTTCTATTAATCTAGTCATTGGAAGTGGATCTCCTGGTAGGACAAAGATGTCATGATATTTTTTAATGATTTTCCAAATTTCTTCTTTTTCTTCTTTAATGTGATTTAATCGGGTGTTTTCAACAAGTAACTCTTCTCTTTTATCGGTTATTTCAGGGATCTCATAATTTTTAATATCCAGATGTTTAATTGGTTCGGCTTTTAATTTTCTCGTACAACCGTCCTTGTCAGTCCAATTAGGAATAGGAAATGTGGCCTGTCCATTTTGAACATTTACCAATACATCGTAATCTTTCAATTCTATTTTAGCATGTCCATTAAAAATTCCTTCTATGTCAAAAGTACGTAGACAATCAGTTCGTGCGGGCATATTCGTTTCCCTTTTTGGTGGATCCTTCGTATATGTTCTTGGTCCAAATTGAAGTATGTGTTTACCCATATCCCATTTTGCTTTAAATCGTTCAAGTAAATTTAATCCAATTAATACGTCTTCTCTCATCGGTAGATTTGAAGGGATTACATGAAATTCAACTGATTGGGAAAATAATCTTGTTTCAATCATTCCTTCTGTTTTCAAGGTTTCGTTCGCAATTGTCGTAATTCTTTTTCCATCCTTGATTATTTTTATCGGATCATTCAAGAATTTTTTATTAATGATATTGTGGAACCTGGATCAATCAAAAATATTCCCTCTTTGGTGTCATCTAATTTTTAAAAAACGTGAGGGAGTTTACATTCTTTGTTTCAGATACTGCAAATTCTTGTGATTTTTGTTCGTTCTCTTGGACATGGTTGGTTTGGGGAGGATCTTTGGAATTGTGAGGAGCATTTTGAAAATCCCGTTTGTTAAATTGCTTTTTCCTACATTCTGAAAGTACGTGTCCTGTTTTCTTACAATAATAACAAACCTTTTGAAAACCTTTCGTGAATGTTTGGTCACTTTTATTTTTATTTTTGTGAGTTTGATCCTGATAATTAGAACCCTGATAAGGTTTTCCTGTCAAATTATTCATTGATCGAGTTTTCAAAGTAATTTCAGCCTTGATTGCGGAAGTAATCGCTTCTTTTATGTTATTCGGGTGTTCGGTTTTTACTTCCAAACGAATCTCTTATTCTAAACCTTCCAGAAAATCAGTAAGACCCTTTTTTCTTTTTTTCATCTACAAGAATTGTTTTGTGAGTTTGCGGAATTGTGGTCTTCTTTAAAATTGACTTTATCGCAAGATCATGAATTTTAATAAATCTTTGAGAATATTCATTAATAGATTCTTTTGGTTTTTGTTTACAATTCATTCTTTGGAGCTGATATATCATTAAGTCGTCATGACTACCATAGTTTATTCGTAGAATATTTTTTAATTCAGTCAAATTGTCAATGTTATCCGCTCTAACTTCTACCTTTGCTCTTCCTTTTAATTTTGATCCCAAAATCATTGCAAGTAAAAGGCTTTGTTTGTTTCGATCTGTATTCTTTTTAGCGCTTTCAACTTGATAAATAAATGTTTCGACCAACATGTTTTCTCCGTCAAATTCAGATATTGTTATTAATAATTCTTTTAGCGGTGTTGTTTGGCCAATCTCAGTTTCATCTTCAGTTATTTCAGATCCGTAATCGTTTGTTTTTACTTCAACTTTTGATTCTATATTTTCTATTCTCTTGAAAAGATTTTGAAGAATTTCGGATTCATAATCGTTTGTTTTTGCTTCAACTTTTATCTCTATATTTTCCATTCTTCTAAAAAGATCTTGAAGAAGTTGCTCTATTTTCTCCATTTTTCTTACTTTGGCGCAATATCGGTCACTTTAAAATAACGAGCTTACTTTAATGATAACGATGATGATGATGGGCTGTCAATCTTGCGTGTTGACTCTTTTCTTGATTAGTAGCCGATGCCCTTCTTTGATGACTGTCGCGTAATGATGCCTTCGAGATGTTCCCTCAGGATGATCCTCACGGATCCTCGTTGGTTTCACACGTGACCTTCGATTCGATGAGTCGTCGTTGGATGTCCCTCAGGTGTTCCGTTGACGATCACAGGTTGAATCGGATGTAGTGTAAAGATGTCCTGAAGCCAACTTTTAGTGATGATGAATTGGATATCCCGTTGAGATTTCACAGCACGTGTTTTCTTCTTTGGGATCCTTGACTTTCACCAATTTACGTTGAACTACTTTGTTGACATCCACCGTTGAGTTCGAAGTGCTCTTTATAGTGTAAGCACCAGTTTCTTCGGATGCCCTTCTTATTTAGGCATGTCGTCGCTGCCACCAATTTATATGTTACACCGTTGGGTGAACATATATGTTTTTTAAAAAAGACGTCGTTGTCGCCTATCGAAGAGTTCTTCTTTATTTTATTGATTACAATGGTATGACGAACCGCTGGCCTTGTTTGCTTCTTCTGGATGTCCGTAGATTGTAATATGATGCGCCGCCTCGAGACTCTTCTTTGCCGATAACGGCTGGATTGTAGACATCGATCAAAGTGCGTAATCAGAGTTTGTAGAATGTTCTTTATGATGACCGATGAATATTTTCTGGAGCAGGATTACGCTGGGCAAATCGCACTTAGCTCGGATCTAAGCTCGTGTAACATTGATAGTGTATGACTCTCTGGTATTGATCTGAATGAACGCGCTTCTCGATCTGTAGGATGCTCTTATATACTTATTAGGGATACGCGTTATAAATTGGTATTCTGGTGGGGAAAAAATGTATCGCGTCATAAGGTGACTTATTCTGGAAGGTGTCAAATTTCATCGTTACAATATATATATATATATATATATATATATATATATATATATATATATATCTCTGTGTGTGTGTGTGTGTGTGTGTGTGTGTGCGCGCGCGCGCGCGCGTGTGTGTGTGTATGTGCATATATATGTATATGTATATGTATGTGCGTGCGTGTGTATGTGTGTGTATATTTTGGAGAACAGTTCATGGCCGAAAATACGGGAACACAATATATAACAAAAGCCGGACGAGTATCTAAACAAAAATTTAATTCTTTTGATTTAATAGGAAAATCGAATAGAAGGAAAATGCCGATATTGACAGATGAAGTGGATCGGGACGCGAGCACGTTACAAGGTGCGAACATGGAAGCAGAGTAGGAGAAACTGAAACAAGAGAGAGAAAAACTCGAGCGATCACGAGAGACGCTCGAAGCCCAGCAGATTCGGAATTAGTAACACCGAATGGGTCAATTGGACACGAGGTGTGAAGGCCAAACAAATCCCGAAATAAACGTCGAAGACATTTCAGCAATTATGAGTAATGTACAAGATATACACATAGACATTAAAATTCCAAAATTTAGTAATGAGACGGAGAAACATCCCGCGGAATTCCTCGAGCAATAGGAAAAAATTATAAAAACAAAAAATATCAAAGAAAATCGAAAAATGTCAGTGGTAGAACATGCTCTCGAGGGTAAAGCTAATCTATGGTATAATCTCGAAGGAGAGTTTCTGAGTTTTGAAGATTTAAAAAAACAATTTCTGGATGAGTTTTACTTCGTACCAATTCGAGTAAGATTTAAAAAACGGTGGATGAAATGCAAACATCAAGGGCAACACGAATCCTTACAAACCTATTTTTATCGGCAACTGGCACAAGCGCGATATTTAATTCCAAAGTTGTCAGAATTTGAAGTAAATTATAACATTGTTCAACAATACCCTGGTTGGGTTAGAGAGACTCTATCGACGATTAATTTTATGGATACGAATGCGATCGCACAGGCTCTCGGTAATATGATTGTGGTTCGGAGCGAACGAGATCGAGGCGGCAGACAAGGCCAAACTTAGTTCCAAAGTGAACATAGCGGACCGAAAATAAATAAATTAAGGATACATAATACTGGCAATCGTGACTGGGAGCGGAGACTATATGAGTGGACAAGTAATAACCCTCGATATGAAAGGTCCGATCGTAAATATGAGCCAAGGTACAATCAAAGGTATCCGAATTCTGATCGAGGCCACACCACTGCTAATTCAAATATGTATATACTGGACACTCGATTCCCCCCTCCTCAGTTCACAAGTGCTAGGACGGTGGCGAATAATAATCATGGTTCGTCGGGTCAGAAAGATTATACAAGAACATTAACTAAGAAGTGACGCGTTGTATTCCGGTCCGACATCGGGTCTAAATAATTATGATTTTGCCGATGACTTGAATGTGGGTGTCGAAGAAGGAGCGGATTTAAGATCGCAGAATAATAACAAATCATTTTCCCGATGCCCTCATGTAAACTTACAAGTAAATGGAGTAAAAATAATTGCATTGCTCGACACGGGAAGCCAGATTACAGCTATCTCGGAAAAAATCTATAAACAGTTAATTCTAAATAAGAGAATTGAAGAACTAGCCGTTCCCAATATGTTCGTCTCAACAGCGGTAGAGAAAAAAGTCACTCCCGTAAAGCGACAAATTTATGTGCAGATAGTGATCGAGGAAATGATTATTAGTGGTACATTTTTTGGGATTTCATATTTGTTGTCGGATATTATTTTGGGGCATGATTGGATGTCGAGGAATGAGACTATAATTGACTATAAATGAAATGTAATCGAGATTAGGGGAAAGCAGCTGGCTTCCACAACGATAGAATTTCAAAAGGATTCAGTGGAGATTCTGATATGCTCTCGTGGCGAAGATAAGATTCATGTTTTTGTTGTGAATGTAAATGAAATGAAGAACGTAAATAACTATCAAATAACGGCAAAGTTGCAAGCCTCAGGAAAATCGGTAGTTGAGTTGAAGGGGGGAAATACGTTGTTTTTAGACGAGGTGAAAGCCCTTGAAACGATAAATGAAGGGAATATACACTACGTTGATTCAGAAAAAAATGATAGAGAGGTGAAAGAGACGTGTAGCAATGAATTCGGACGAGAAAACGCCCCCGTGTGAGTGCGTGCTCAGAAGGAGCTTCTGTTGTGACCGGAGACCCTGACGCGATAGAACATAATCTGTTGCCACTAGATCAGGCCCAGAAAGAAAGATTTCTCAAGTTGTTAGATGAGTATCGAGAGGTTTTTTCGGATAAGCCGGGGTGCACGGTGGGGTATAAGCATAGAATAACTGTTACGACGGAAAATCCTAAAATTAAACACAATTATCTAGTACCTTTCCAGTTGCGCGAAGCTACGGCTCAAGCTATTGATAAAATGTTAGCGGAAGGCGTGATCGAGAGAACGGCAAGCCGATATTGTAGTCATTTGAAAATCGTTAAGGAGGAGGATGGGTCGGTGCGTGTATGCCTGCACGCGCAGCATTTAAATAAGGTAATTGAGGATGACCATGAGTCTCCTTCACTGATTAACGAATTGTTACAAAAATATTCTGGGGCCCGGAGGTTTTCGAAATTTAATCTGACCCATGGGTATTGGCAAGTCCCGTGGTATACAGGTTCCCGACCGTATACTGCCTTTTTATCCGAATCGCATATGTATCAATTTTGTCGGATTCCGTTTGGCTTGAAGACCACAGGCAGCGGATTTATTAGGGCTTTGAGTCTAGCGTTGAGGAGGGATTTTGAAGTAAATATCTCGTGTCACATCGATGATATCCTCATAGGAACTGAATCGGTCAAGCAACACGCACACACACACACACACACACACACACACACACGCGCGCGCGCGCGCGCGCGCACGCACGCACGCACGCACACACACACACATATATATATATATATATATATATATATATATATATATATATATATATATATTGTTACACCATTGGGTGAACATATGTTTTTTAAAAAAGACGTCGTTATCGCGTATCGAGGAGTTCTTTTATTTTATTGTGTTACAATCGTATGACGAAGCGCTGGCCTGTATTGTTCTCGGTGGTTTTTCGTACTCGATGTCCAACAATTGTAATTTGATGCGCCGACTGATGACTCTTCTTTCACCATAGCGGCTTGGAGATATACGTCGATCGACGTGCGTAGTTGTATATTGTAGAATGATCTTGAACGGTCGATGAATATTTACTGGATCAAGACTACGCTGGGCAACGATACACTTAGCTCGGCAACGATATGCTCGTGACAAATTGTGATCTCTGAATGAATGAGAATGATTCTTCTGTCTTTCTCTACCGAACGCTCTTTATACAGGGTGCGCCAGAGAAAATTACTTATTTGAAAGGTCAATAAAAACAAAAGTACTTCAATTATTGTTTAAAATTTTTTTTATTTGAGAATACAATATCCCAATTTTTTTTCATGCAGTCTTGAAAATGACATCGGATAAATGGCGACCCCCATTGCGCATACACTGATGAAGTCGATTTTTGAAATTCGTATCCACTCTTTGCAGCATATCAATCGGTATGTTGGCAATGGCGTCGCGAATGTTGTTTTTGAGGTGTGCTATGGTCCGTGGTCGATCGACATAAACCAGAGATTTTAAATAACCCCATAAAAAGAAATCGCATGGAGTCAAATCTGGAGAGCGTGCCGGCCATTGGAGATCGCCTCTGAGAGAGATGAGGCGGTCGGGGAAATGTCGCAACAAATTCATTGAGTCTCGTGCTGTGTGTGCTGTGTCCATCTTGCTGAAACCACACTTTCCTTACGTTCATTTCTTCGAGTCTTGGAAGAAAAAATTCCTCGATCATGTTCCTGTAACGAGCTCCATTCACGGTAACTGCGCGTTCGTTTTCTTCAAAAAAATAAGGACCAATTATTCCCATTACCGACATCGCACACCAGACAGTAACTCGCTCACAATTAAGTGGCTTCTGGTGAAGCTCACGTGGATTTACACCACACCAATAACGCATGTTTTGCTTGTTGAC
>OZ023316.1:9154348-9269348 GCA_964007375.1 Ophion obscuratus | reverse complement strand
GTTTCCAATTTTTAAATTTTAAATTTAAGATTTATGAACAATAATTTAATCACAGTTTATTCTTATGATAAATTATTCAAAATTATTACTTTTTTACAACAAATTACAATTAAATTTGCAAGAATAATTAAGTAACTAATTGAACAACAACTTTTGTTCAGTTCACTTGCTGAAAGAAATAATGTCAATCCAAAATTTATTATTATAAAATAATAAAATCAAAAATTAAATTTTAACAGTCGAGTAGAAATTTAAACAATAAATTTTATTCAAGTATTTTGTAAATTTAAAATGATTTTCTGAACGAAGAATTTTATGAAAAAATAAAAGTTGTAAAACAATTGCTCAAACACATTCATACTTGTAAAAAATATGTACATTGTAAAAAAAAAAAAAAAAAATTGACATAATTGTATTTATGCGTACAAATAAATGTAACTTGATCAATTCAATTGTTATTTCCATTTACCTCCTTCTCTATATCCATACAAAATATCTATCAAACAAACAAAATTAAAATTTTCTTTTGAAAAATGAAACTTTTCCATCAGTATTTTCTTATGACGTTGTCACGTTCAACTATCGTCAGTAAACCGACTTTTTTCTTTTGTTATCGAGTGTGTGTAAATTTTCTTTGCCCCTAACCCTGCCCCTCTGCCACGACCCAAGGCTGCAGCTAGCCGGCAACTTGGGTGACCTCCGGCCGGACTTCGTCCGTCCAATTTTCCTAGCGAGCCGCCAAGGCCGCTGGCGCCCTTAAATAAATCGCCGGGAAAATCGGAGGTCCCTTTTGTGACAATCAGGGAAGAGGAATTTTCCGTCACAATATATATATTGTAACGTTGCGTTACGATATAGAGACTATCCATGAAAGGTGAGGTAAGCGGGCTGGCGTAGCTCAGTTGGTCAGAGCAGTCGACTGGCAATCGAAAGGTCCCGGGTTCGAATCCCGGTCCAGAAGCGCACCGCATTTTGGCGGATAGTTCTCCTCAGTTTTTCCGGGGGATTACAAATAGCGCCCAACGTGGGGTCACGGCCTCAGAATAATCAAGATAAAGATCGAATTATCGTTGATTGCCGTGGAAAAGAATCCCCTCCTTGAGAAGAGTCTCATTGAGCTAGTCCCTCCCTTACCCTTCCCCCTTCCGTCCCTCAGACAATCCACGCGTCTGTAGTAGTTCCCGTTGCGTTGAGATATTAGTTTGGGCAAAAATTTCGAGTCGACCCTCCAGAGCCGGATCGACTCTGGCATGGGGGTTTGTAACGTTGCGTTACGATATAGAGACTATCCATGAAAGGTGAGGTAAGCGGGCTGGCGTAGTTCAGTTGGTCAGAGCAGTCGACCGGCAATCGAAAGGTCCCGGGTTCGAATCCCGGCCCAGAAGCGCACCGCATTTTTTTCGGATAGTTCTCCTCAGTTTTTTCAGGGGATTACAATATATATATATATATATTGTAACGGTGAAATTTGATACCTTCTAGAATGAGTCACCCGGTGACGCGATGCATTTTTTCCCCACCATGTAGCCAATGCATACTGCGTTATTCCCGATCATATACAGGGTGCGCCAGAGAAACTTACTTATTTGAAAAAATTCCCGCGCGGTGAGTTGGGCGAAATTCCTCCTCACAGACTCGTTCCTGGCCGTAATTCGATTCTGTCGAGGGTTAACTCATTTCGGGAGCGTGGAAGTGTCGCTAAACCCAGAAATGGACTTCAACGGACCATCAGAACTCCGGAAAATGTCGAAAGAGTGAGGCAGTCAGTTGTGCGTTCTCCCCGGCGTTCGGCTCGCAAACACGCAGCTGCTATGGGAATTTCTGACACCACTGTTCGACGAATTCTCCATGAAGACCTTCAATTTCATCCCTATAAATTGGCTGTTGTGCAAGAATTAACTGAACGCGATTTTGTTGCCCGTCAAAATGCATGTGAAATGCTGGTTGACAACCTGCCTGAAGACGCGGTCGTTTTTTTCAGTGACGAGGCTCACTTCCACATTTCCGGCTGCGTCAACAAGCAAAACATGCGTTATTGGTGTGGTGTAAATCCACGTGAGCTTCACCAGAAGCCACTTAATTGTGAGCGAGTTACTGTCTGGTGTGCGATGTCGGTAATGGGAATAATTGGTCCTTATTTTTTTGAAGAAAACGAACGCGCAATTACCGTGAATGGAGCTCGTTACAGGAACATGATCGAGGAATTTTTTCTTCCAAGACTCGAAGAAATGAACGTTAGGAACGTGTGGTTTCAGCAAGATGGAGCCACAGCACACACAGCACGAGACTCAATGAATTTGTTGCGACAACATTTCCCTGACCGCCTCATCTCTCTCAGAGGCGATCTCCAATGGCCGGCACGCTCTCCAGATTTGACTCCATGCGATTTCTATTTATGGGGTTATTTGAAATCTCTGGTTTATGTCGATCGACCACGGACCATAGCACACCTCAAGAACAACATTCGCGACGCCATTGCCAACATACCGATCGATATGCTGCAAAGAGTGGATACGAATTTCAAAAATCGACTTCATCAGTGTATGCGCAATGGGGGTCGCCATTTATTCGATGTCATTTTCAAGACTGCATGAAAAAAAAAATTGGGATATTGTATTCTCAAATAAAAAAAATTTTAAACAATAATTGAAGTACTTTTGTTTTTATTGACCTTTCAAATAAGTAAGTTTCTCTGGCGCACCCTGTATAAAGAGCGTTCGGTAGAGAAAGACAGAAGAATCATTCTCATTCGTTCAGAGATCACAATTTGTCACGAGCATATCGTTGCCGAGCTAAGTGTATCATTGCCCAGCGTAGTCTTGATCCAGTAAACATTCATCGACCGTTCAAGATCATTCCACAATATACAACTACGCACTTCGATCGACGTATATCTCCAAGCCGCTATCGTGAAAGAAGAGTCATCAGTCGGCGCATCAAATTACAATCGTTGGACATCGAGTACGAAAAAACACTGAGAACAATACAGGCCAGCGCTTCGTCATACGATTGTAACACAATAAAATAAAAGAACTCCTCGATACGCGATAACGACGTCTTTTTTAAAAAACATATGTTCACCCAACGGTGTAACAATATATATATATATGTGTGTGCGTGCGTGCGTGCGTGCGTGCATGTGCGTGCGCGCGCGCGCGCGTGTGTGTGTGTGTGTGTGCGTGTTGCTTGACCGATTCAGTTCCTATGAGGATATCATCGATGTGACACGAGATATTTGTTTCAAAATCCCTCCTCAACGCTAGACTCAAAGCCCTAATAAAGCCGCTGCCTGTGGTCTTCAATCAAAACGGAATCCGACAAAATTGATACATATGCGATTCGGATAAAAGGGCAGTATACGGTCGGGAACCTGTATACCACGGGACTTGCCAATACCCATGGGTCAGATTAAATTTCGAAAACTACCGGGCCCCAGAATATTTTTGTAACAATTCGTTAATCAGTGTAGGAGACTCATGGTCATCCTCAATTACCTTATTTAAATGCTGCGCGTGCAGGCATACACGCACCGACCCATCCTCCTCCTTAACGATTTTCAAATGACTACAATATCGGCTTGCCGTTCTCTCGATCACGCCTTCCGCTAACATTTTATCAATAGCTTGAGCCGTAGCTTCGCGCAACTGGAAAGGTACTAGATAATTGTGTTTAATTTTAGGATTTTCCGTCGTAACAGTTATTCTATGCTTATATCCCACCGTGCACCTCGGCTTATCCGAAGAAACCTCTCGATACTCATCTAACAACTTGAGAAATCTTTCTTTCTGGGCCTGATCTAGTGGCAACAGATTATGTTCTATCGCGTCAGGGTCTCCGGTCACAACAGAAGCTCCTTCTGAGCACGCACTCACACGGGGGCGTTTTCTCGTCCGAATTCATTGCTATATATATATATATATATATATATATATGTGTGTGTGTGTGTGTGTGTGTGTGTGTGTGTGTGTGCGTGTGTGTGTGTGTGTGTGTGTGTGTGTGTGTGCGTGCGTGCATGCGTGCGTGCGTGCGTGCGTGCGTGCGTGCGTGGGTGCGTGCGTGCGTGCGTGCGTGCATGCGTGCGTGCGTGCGTGCGTGCGTGCGTGCGTGCGTGCGTGCGTGCGTGCGTGCGTGCGTGCGTGTGTGTGTGTGTGTGTGTGTGTGTGTGTAATGGAACAACTCCTATGACGGTTGCGAGAACATCATTTTATGCTTAAATTGGCAAAATGTTTTTTTCCAAGAGTCGGTATCTTTTTTGGGATTTGTTATCTCACTGCGCGGCGTGACGTGTAAACTTCAAATTATTTTAGACTTTGCTGAGCCGAAAGATAAGTGTCAATTGCAACAATTTTTAGGGGTTTGCAATTATTACCGCCAGTTCAATGTAAATCAAATTAAATCCGTCGCTCCGTTGCGAGAGTTATTACAAAAGAATAAGGATTGGGAATGAACAGTGTTGCACGCTCGCGCGTTCAAAAAATTAAAACACGATTTTAGGGACTGCATTGCCCTCAGGCACATCCTTCCCGAACGATCGTTGAAATTGCAGACGGATGCAAGTGACCAAGGCAACTGCGGAGTTTTGTGTCAATTTAGCGATGCCGAACAGCACAGCGTGGTTGGTATAGTTTTACGATGTTTGACCAGGTGTGAAGTGAATTATACCACCACGGAGAAAGAGCTCTTGGCGATCGTTTATTCGGTTATAAAGTTTCGAGTCTATCTCATTGGAGTCTCTTTTGAAATAATTACCGATCATCAGTCGCTAAGGTTTTCACAATCGGCTGTATTTCGGAATGCTTGTATAACACGGTGGTGTCTTTTGTTAGGCAGTACTCATTTTCGGTATCGAACTGTAGGGGAATCGATAATGTCGTGGCCGATTTTTTTAGTCGTAACCCAGATGGGAATTTTCATGCGGAAAAAAGGACAAGCTCGTGATCTCGTCTCTATATAAATATTTTCTTCTGATTAAATGTGAAGATGATGCATCGATCATAACGATGGCTATGCTCGAGAATGATGCGGGTCTCACGCGCATTTTCAAGGAGTTGAGTCGGTGGCAGAATGAAGACCCGATTATCAAAAAAATCATTGATGATTGCGAGGTGAATCCAAATTTAACGAATAGTATAGTTTACAATACAAATCTTTTCCATCGTGAAAATTCTTCGGCGGTGTGGAGGATATTTGTCCCACCGAAGGCTCAGCGCCCGCTGATCGAAGGTATCCATACGAAGTTAGGGCACCCCATAGTCTTCAAGAAGCTTGGATACATAAAAAGGTTTTATCATTGGAGAGGCATGCATACGCAAGTGAAAAGATACGTTCTTGAGTGTGATTTCTGCCAACGCGTCAAATATCTGACGATATTCATGGAAGGGAGACATGGTCAGCGTATATTTTTATGGTTCACATCCTATGGCGCGCGGTGGCACACAATACATCTTCGTTATGCTTAATGTTTTCTCGAAATGGGTGAGCCTGTATCCGATGAAGAAAGCGACTGCGAGGGCATGTCTGAAAAAAGTTTTCGATCACTTCATTCCGAAGTTTGGCAAACCAAGGCGTATTTTATCTGACCACGGCACCGAATTCACCTCTGTGATGTGGAGAAAAGAATTAGAAACCAAGGGTATAAAGGTTTTATACAGCTCGATTCGACACCCACAATCTAATCCCACTGAGCGAGTTATGACAGAGCTTGGCCGATTATTCCGTATTTTGTGTGCGGACAAGCATACGAAACGGGTGCAATATGTCCCCCAGATTGAAGAGATCCTCAATGTGACTGTTCACCAAAGTACTGGGTTTGCACCAATGGAGTTACATTTTGGACACCCCATACAAGACAAGGTTAAGAAAACCCTAAAATTTCCTAATACGGAATTGCCGTCTCATGAGTATATGCTTGCCTTGGCTCGAGAGAGTCTAAAAAAGAGTTTCGAACGACGCGAGAAACAACAGGGGTCGGTATCGAAGGTAAAACTCGAAGTAGGAGATTTGGTTTTGTTGCGCATCACATAGGAGTATTAGACTCAAAAATCCGGTCAAAATGATTTATTAGTTTTTTCTACATTGTTATGAAATGAAATACGATAAAAAATATTTTTCAAGTATATAATATATTAAATAAATTGAAAAAAAATAATATCTATATAAATTACACAAAAACAAACAATAATAACTATTTCGAGTTAAAAAAAGAAGAAAAAAACAGGTTAAAATTACATACTATCGGAGTCATTATTTTCATTGACATCTTCATTTTCTTTATCAGAGCTATCATCTTGTGCACTTGAAATCAAAATTTCCATTGCCTCCTTTGAGAAGGCCTTGGATTTTTTTGCACGTTTATTCCTGCTACAACTAATTAAGGGATCAGATGTTAACAAAAGTCTGTTTAATACATCTCTATTGCAATCTATCCTACTAAATTTCCGAGCAAAGTCTGTGCGATACTTTCGCAAATGCTTATTCCTAGCCTCCGATGCCTCTTCCGATAGTTGTCCAATTGGCAGAAGGGCTTGTTGAATAACTTCGGCCCCATGCATTAAAATTTTGTGAACTGTGGGTGACATGGGATGCCACCCATACAACTCTACATACATTTTTGCTGTTGTTTGGGCAAACAAATCGAATTTTTCATGGTCAATGTTGAAACCACTTGATAAAACCTCTAATATTGTATTAAATCGTTTAATCAACGATATGTCAATACCAGTGATCCTAGAAGAAGATTCTGGGTCATTGAAAAATCTTCTGGATGTGTTGCCATCGTTACTGTTTCCGAAGCCGACTTTTGGAATGTCGACAAGCAACCCCATTTCTTCCCTGAAACTTTTTTGTATCCGCTCTTTGGTTTCCTTTACAAGTTGTTTTTCGTCTTTAGATCGGGCTTGCCACTTTTTAAGAGGTGCTTTATACGCCAAATGCAACAATTGCTCGAAAACACGGATTCTGGCATGGAGAATCGAAAGCCCAAACTTCAATGATTCTTTATTGGTTTCTACCTTTTTGAGATTATTAAAATCTTTCGAAGTTTGGCTACATATGTAACACCTCATTGTCGATGCAGTATCAGTCGCGGCATTGCACACCTTGCCATCGACCATCGTCAAAAGTAGGGTGTGTTTTATTTTAGCGCCTTGTTCGTTATCTTCTGTTTGCTTGAGGCATTTTACTTGGTTTTCAATGAATGCTATCTCTTCTTTGGTTATATCTTTCGTCTCATGAACAAAACGGGCCCGAATAGGTCGACAAAACCTCACTGACGAGGGTACAGGATTCTGCCACACGATTTTCTTTGTTTTACCATTAATAGATACGATCAACCTTACTGGCACTAACGAACTTAGGAATATATTTGCATCACTATTTAGTGTGTCCACAAACTTTTGTTTGAACTGTGTCTGATGGGATCCATCACAGCCCCATTTCGAAATCAAAATCAGATTTTCTTTTTCATTTTCCGATAAAGTTTCCACAACATCACTTAAGTAATCGATCAGACGCAAAGCTGTATGGTCCAATAAGGCTTGAAGATCCACTTCAAAACTTGTTTCAGTAACTTTCAACGATTCTTTTTTCGGGTAACACTCTTTTTTGGCCTTTTGAAGGAGAGAGTAACAAGGGTAAACATCTTTTCTTTCGCCTTGGATTAGTTCCCATTGTCTTCGTGTGAAGTCACCTTCTACGTACAATGCCAATGCTTCTTGTGGCGTGTATTTCTTTGTCATCTGATCTTTCTTAGCTGATGAAATGATTTTTCGAAATTTAGTAGCGCGTGTGGGAGATGCCGTCATTTCTTTCAAAACTTTCGATGTATCAATATTCCCTGAAGTGCCCTGACTTACGCGAGCAGCGAAGGTCAATTCATCAACAGGTACCTGGTCCCGTAAATCTTTAGTTCTTCGCCGCTTGCTCCTTTCACTTAATTCTTGGAATGGTTTTTGCGGTCTTCCCGGTTTATTAGACCACGTAGGTAGCTCAATTGTTGCTTTGAGCCAATCTGCGTTCTTATCTAGGAACCTATCTTCTATGCTGTGACATTCTCTCCACCTTTTTTTAAAGCTGGTCTTGAAAAACCTCAAAGAACGACTTAACACGCTCTTTTCTTCGACTGGGCATGATGTGAGTATTACGAGGTTTTCTTCCATCAAAATGAACTTTTCTTCAAGTTTTTTCCCTTTAAACTCTTTCATTATGTTATGTAATTCCAATCTAGTAAGTTTCTTTACCCTGTCCGAGGGATCTGTACCAAAAGAAAGCAAAAATGGTAAAAATTCATATTTTGAATATTCTATATCTAAAATTTCAAAAATGTACAAAAAAAAAAGGTGAACGTTTGTGAACAATTTTATTGCAAATTCATGTAGACAAAGGTCTTAAATATATGTCAACATAAAAAGCGAAAGGCGACAAGGCGCGACACTTGGCCAAATCCACTATGATATCCCAAATTTAGTAAAAAAATTGAGTAGAAAAAAGGTGTTCCAATATTGACTTAGTAAGTGAATAAATCAGGAAAGATCTACATAAAATTTGTTTTATAATATAGTACACACCTTCTACTTCCATATCCAATTGTTTTTTTTGTAGTCCACTACACGAAGCCATTTTTCACAGACAATTTAGTGTAATAAAAAAGCGTCGCCCGAGAAAAAAGAAACGCGATTTCAACAACGACTGAGTTCCGACTCGCCTTGGTCAGAGAGCCGCGGCGCGGGAACAGGCGGGGTTTACCCCTCGATCACCCGGGTACTAGGCTACATGAAACGAGCATTTTGAGTGTCATTACATTCAGTTTGTGATTTTGACTTTTAACCGGATTTATGCATCTAATACTCCTATGTGCGCATGAGACATTTCTCCAATGCCCTCGATCGCGTTATTAAAAAGTTTTTCCATTTGTTCGAGGGACCATACCGGATTATTCGAAGAATCGGGGAAAATGCGTTTGTGTTGGCTCATCCAGAAAAGAACGAAAATGAGATTGGAACGCATAATCGCTGGAATTCACGTAAATATTACAAAAGGCTGGTTGAATAGAGTTTTTGCTGATTTCGATAGTCTAGAGGTCTCATAAAAAAAAGTTTGATTCCTCCCACGCTGTGAGTTCTAGCTAGAGTAAATGGATAAAGGAGTTATCGCTTCAATGAACATTGAGAAAATACATATATTGTGACGTATTGAAGCGCCGTGTAAAAATGTAAATAGGGCAACGACCCATGAACATTGTAAAAATACGTATGTTTTGACGGAGTGCAGCGCCTTGTAAATATGTAAATATGTAAACCGGTTGATGTTTGATGGATATTGGAAAGTGAGTTATAGCGTATTGACGCGGGTTACCGACGTGTAAATCTGCTGATTGATTCATGAATATTGTCTGACCAGATGTAAGTGTGGGGATAAGCTGACTCATGAACGCGCATTGTAAATATGTAAATAATTCGACCCCTTGATGAATTGCATCGAGCTAGCCCTGAAATCATACGTTAACGTATATTATACCTGTAGGACGATGTGGCGGAAAAACTCCGTTTTGTAAAAGTAATCGTAGGGTGTGGCGTGCGGCGGAAGACGGTGTATTTCATCCCTGCACCTGTGCACGGGTCAGGGTCGAAAAGGGGGGAATTGTAACGCGGTTGAAGTCCCGTATTTTCCCGCTCGTCGGGTAATTAGTTGTTTGGGGGAATTGAGTCGCGAAATATTCCGACTGGATAGAGCGACGTCCAAGAGAGAGGGAGAGAGAGGGGTTAGCCAGCACCTTCCTCTCCATGTGAGCATCTAACTCGGTCTCTTTCGCTTCGGGACCGTTCAGTGATCCTGTTCATCATTTCCACTCGCACGTCATTTAAAAAGCAAGGAGGAATTGGGATTACGCATTAATACATCGGGACATTCCTCATACTCGATCCCGTCGGATCAGATTTGGCCTGGCCGTTCCAATCTCGAGCATTACCGACAGTGGACCCCGAACAGTAAAAAGGAAAGCGTCGGGTTCCGGAGCAAGGGAAAGAGCCACCGAGGGAAATCGCCGTTTTCCCGGAAATCGTCTGGTGCGAAGATGAGAAATTTTATATTTTGTCATTGCGGTGTCTGTTGCGTTGATATCTCGTTGTGTATCTTATAAAATCATGTGAATTTGTACGAATCTGTGGAGCGATGCTGACGTGTAAAAATAAGCGAGGGAATCGAACGACAATTTAATCTCGTTGTATGTAAATTGTAAGTAAAAAGATATATATGTGACCTGTCAACTCACAATGTTTGGTAACTACAATCTTCTGGCCGGGATACATTGCGACCAAGTACATCCCCACGTCATGTCTACCCGACTAGAAGATTGTGACATACATCTGTTGTATTCTTATTCACCATTAAAAGTATATATTGATATAATGTTTTTTTCAGAAATACCGGGATTACAATAACTAATAATTTGAGCACAAAGAATAACCAAATTCTTTGATGAGGCAAACAAATAAAGCAGGCCATTAGTCGTTTTTAAACGCCTTGTCGCCTTGTCAGGCAATGTCAATGTTGTGACCGGGAAGACATTACCTGAATGTATTTCGCTAACAATCCGCCAGGTGGCTTCAGGCGAAGTGCATCGCGTAAATTAGGTACCACCGTCTGAGAATAAAAGTTTGACCTGTTGTTCTACCACGTACAGAAGTGGTATGTTTTCGGCGAATACTAACGCTAACGATTTTGGGATACTTGTGGAATAACACTTTGCTCTCGAGGTCTTTTTTTCTCGGATAGTAAGCGGTGAGCGAGAGTCACCTCTCGAGTGCAAAGGGCTCGAGTGCAAAGGGCTCGATAACTGATAAATATCGGTAATTTTAATAGGAATATTACCTATTTCACTAGGGTAGATTGCCAAAAACCCTTCCAGTACTTCATCATTTTCCTGTCCAGTTCCTAATCAGTTCCCGAACAAATGGAACGGCGGATCGGGGCCTGGCCTAAGAACTGTTGTATGGTAAACCTGATCAACGCTGGAAGACCTGAGCATGGCCTGACATTATCTAGGGATGGCAAAGAAGGGCCAGTAGGGTAGAGGGGGCTACATGAGAATAGCAGGAGACCCCGCTACTCTTATGAGCCGCGGGGTGTCCAGCGCCGCCCACACTAGCACACAGACGGTGCATGCTAGATGCAAGTGGGGGATGTCAGAAGAAGCGAGAGGCATACTTCTGGTGTTACGGGAATCAAGTTAGTATATTTTCATTTCATAATAGTGTATTTATACGATGACAGAATGAAAAATAATCTAATATTAAGTCCCAGGGTGGCTTGGTCCAATTAGTGAAAAAATTAGGAAGGGGTAATTTGAGCCGAATTAAGCGGGGTCTCTTGAGCGTGTATAACTAACATTATAACAGCATTATAACTGAATTACAGTCAATTTGCATAAAAAAGATGTTTAAACCCATTCCCAAGTACCTATGAATGTCCCTACAAAAACTATGTCTTGTTTTCAGGATGCAGAAGTACAACCTCCACAAAGCTAGCAAAGCTAAGTCCCCAAAGTGGATTTAATCGGTATCAACATTTTGTGCTTTTTGTGTGCTAATTTTATGCTCCATTTAAAATGTTTGTGCTCTTGTCGTTTAGCGGGTAATTAGAAATAAAAAGTGTTCTGTTGGCTTACCATCAAGCTAGCAGAGCACTTAATGATCTTTGCCATATCTAAGAATGAAACTACGTGATACTTATGTGCTTTGCGAATATCGCACAGCCAAACATCATTTTTTTCGCCCGATATAGATCCTCGAAAAACCCTCCAATAAGAGCATATACCATTTTTTGGATATTCTGAACTGAAATCATATCATATTTATGTGCTTTTTATGTGGTCTACGAATATCCAAAAGCCAAGCCGCTAAAACGCAAATTGTTCCCAACACCACCCCTACCAGACTCAAGCTACCCGCCAATACGAGTATTGATTATTTTTTCGATATCGCAAAATCAAAGCAGTCCACATTTATGTGCTTTTTATATGCTCTACGAATATCCGTGAGCCAAACCGCTAAAATAAGAATTTCTTCTAAAACCACCTCTACAAGAGCCAAACTACCCGCCGATACGAGTATTGGCTATTTTTGCGATATTGCTAAATTAAAGTAGTCCACATTTATATGTTTTTTATGTGCTCTACGAATATCCAAGAGCCAAACCGCTAAAACGAAAATTTCTCCCAAAACCACCTCGACAAGAGCCAAACTACCCGCCGATACGAGTATTGGTTATTTTTTCGATATCGCAAAATCAAGGCAGTCCACATTTATGTGCTTTTTATATGCTCTACGAATATCCGTGAGCCAAACCGCTAAAATAAGAATTTCTCCTAAAACCACCTCTACAAGAGCCAAACTACCCGCCGATACGAGTATTGGCTATTTTTGCGATATTGCTAAATTAAAGTAGTCCACATTTATGAGTTTTTTATGTGCTCTACGAATATCCAAGAGCCAAACCGCTAAAACGAAAATTTCTCCCAAAACCACCTCGACAAGACCCAAACTACCCGCCGATACGAGTATTGGTAATTTTTTCGATATCGCAAAATCAAGGCAGTCCACATTTATGTGCTTTTTATATGCTCTACGAATATCCGTGAGCCAAACCGCTAAAATAAGAATTTCTCCTAAAACCACCTCTACAAGAGCCAAACTACCCGCCGATACGAGTATTGGCTATTTTTTCGACATCGCAATATCAAAGTAGTCCACATTTATGTGCTTTTTTTGTGCTCCATTTAAAGTATGTGTGCTCTTGTCGTTTCGCGGGTAATTCGAAATCAAAAGTGCTCTGTTGGCTTAACTTCAAGCTAGCAGAGCACTCAATGATCTTTGCGATATCAAAGAATGAAAGGACGTGATATTTATGTGCTGTACGAAAATCGAAGAGCCAAACCCCTATTTTTTTCGCCCGATATAGACCCTTAAAAAACCCTCCAATAAAAGCATATACGATTTTTTGTATATTCTGAAATGAAAATATATAATATTCATGTGCTTTTTATGTGCTCTACGAATATCCAAGAGCCAAACGGCTCAAAACGAAAATTTCTTCCAAAACCACCCCTACGAGACCGAAGCTACCCGCAAATAGGAGTATTGGCTACTTTTTCTATATCTCAAGCTCAAGGTAGTTAACATTTATGTGCTATTTATGTACTCTACGAATATCCATGGGCCAAACCGCTAAAACGAAAATTTCCCCCAACACCATCCCTTCAAGATCCAAGCTACCTACCAATACAATTATTGGCTATTTTTTCGATATCGCAAAATCAAAGTAGTTCACATTTATGTGCTTTTTATGTACTTTACGAATGTCCAAGAGCCAAACTGCTGAAACGAAACATTCTCCTAAATCCATCTCTACAAGACCCAAGCTACCTGCCAATACTCGTATTGGCGGGTAGCTTGGGTCTTGTAGAGGTGGTTTTGGGAGAAATTCTTGTTATAGCGGTTTGATTCATGGATATTCGTAGAGCACATAAAAAGCACGTAAAAGGGGACTACTTTGATTTAGCGATATCGAAAAAATAGCCAATACTCGTATTGGCGGGTAGTTTGGGTCTTGTAGAGGTAGTTTTGGGAGAAATTTTCGTTTTAGCCGTTTGGCTCATGGATTTTCGTCGATGGCATAAAAAGCACATTAATGTTAACTACTTTGATTTTCAGATATCAAAAAAATAGTTGTATTTACTTAAAAATACTCGTATTTGCGAGTAGCTTGGGTCTCGTAGGGGTGATTTTGGGAGAAATTTTCGTTTTAAGCGGTTTGGCTCTTGGATATTCGTAGAGCACATAAAAAGCACATAAATATGATATATTTTCATTAAAGAATATTAAAAAAAATGTATATGCTCTTATTGGACGGATTTTTGAGGGTTTATATCGGGCGAAAAAATAGGGGTTTGGCTCTTCGATATTCGTAAAGCACATAAATATCACGTAGTTTCATTCTTAGATGCCGTAAAGATTATTGAGTACTTTGCTAGCTTGATGTTAAGCCAACAGAGCACTTTTGATTTCTAATTACCCGCGAAACGACAAGAGCATGAAATTTCAAAATGGAGCACAAAATTAGCACATAAATAGAACATAAATGTGGACTACTTTTATTTTGCGATATCGAAAAAATAGCCAATACTCGTATTTGCGGGTGGTATTTGTAGAGGTGGTTTTGGGAGAAATTTTCGTTTCAGCGGTTCGGCTCTGAGATATTCGTAGAGCACATAAAAAGCACATAAATGTGGACTACTTTGATTTTGCGATATCGAAAAAATAGCCAATACTCGTATTGGCGCGTAGTTTGGGTCTTGTAGAGGTGGTTTTGGGAGAAATTCTTGTTTTAACGGTTTGGCTCATGGATATTCGTAGAGCACATAAAAAGCACATAAATATGGACTGCTTGGATTTTGCGATATCGAAAAAATAACCAATACTCGTATTAGCGGGTAGCTTGGGTCTTGTAGGGGTGGTTTTGGGAGAAATTTGCGTTTTAGCTGTTTGGCTTTTGGATATTTGTAGAGCACATAAAAAGCACATAAATATGATACACTTCATTTCAGAATATCCAAAAAATGGTATATACTCTTATTGAAGGATTTTTTGAGGATCTATATCGGGCGAAAAAATAGGGGTTTGGCTGTTCGATATTCGCAAAGCACATAAAATGCACATATCGTGTGGTTTTATTCTGAGATATGGCAAAGATCATTAAGTGCTCTGCTAGCTTGATGGTAAGCCAACAGAGCACTTTTGATTTCTAATTACCCGCTAAACGACAAGAGCACAACATTTTTAAATGGTGCACAAAATTAGCACATCAAAAGCACAAAATTTTGATACCAATTAAATCCACTTTGGGGACTTTGTTCTGCCAGCTTTATGGCGGTAAAAGTACAAGAGCAAAACTGACCTCTGATTATCTCCAAAGATCTGATGAACCATGTCGCAAAGGAAGTCAGCAACATCAAAAGTATCCGAAAATTGGCAAATCATAACAAATTCGATAAAACTACACTTTTTTTCTTTTCTTATGTTTCTCTTGTGAAAAAAAACCTTTATTGTTCCACTGGCTCAACTAGCCCCGGGATTGGTTCACTTGACCGCATCTGGTGGGACCAACTAAACCATCTGATTTTTGTGATATTCATGTAAGTTTAGTCTAGAATCAACTTTTTTACTACAGTTTTTTTTTATGGTGGTGTATAGCCAAATAAACAACCTATCCATTTCACAAGATATCATTACTTATCACTTCATTCATTCGGAGCTATACTGCTTAGACCAAAATCATGATAAAATGACCTCGCTCTGCCCTATATTTTAAGGGGTTACCCCCACTTGGTATTTTGAAAAAATCGATTTTTTTATTGCATTGTTTTGAAGTATAAGTATCTGAGAATATGTCCTGAAAATTTCAAGTCGATCCGAACAAAATTGACTGAGATATGAACGTTGAAAGAGAAGAATCCGTTGTGTAAACGACTGGAAATTGAAACTTTAAACGCGTTTTTCTCAAAATGGCATTTCTGAAGTCGGTGACCAAGATTACTCGAACACTAATGATCCGCTCTTCTTGAAATTTTGCAGGCTTATTTAATACATAAAAATGTAGTCTTTAATCGTTCGATTTTTTTTTCGAAAAAAATGGCCGTTTTATAGCCAAAAAACAGCCGTTTTTTTTCGTTAAAATCGAACCATTAACTTTGACTGTCCGCCATTTTGTGGAAAATGAATATTTTTTAAAATCCTTCGATTAAAGACTAGTTTATACTTATATTTGACTAAATTCATCCGCATTTTTTTTTTTTAGATGATCCACTTCGCCGTAATGTTGGTCGCCGCAATGTTGGTCACCGCAAACCGTGTATATAAAAACATTATTTCATTGACGGCCATTTGCCACTAAAAAATGTAATATTTTTCAATAAAAAAATTACTGAAAGTTCTTCAAGATGTGTTTTTTAAGATGGTATATTGATCGATTAAAAAAGTTTTGTGGTTTTCTTTAAAAAAATTTATGAAAAAGGCCTTTTTTGCACTACAAGTGGGGGTAACGCCTTAATGACGCAAATTTTTATACGGGAATGCGTGATCCTTGGTATGTATCACGATTCCAGATTAATTTGCAAGAGATTGTATCGAGTAAATGGACACATGTCGCAGTAGTCAGAGTCGTGTCGATTACAACCCATCGTTTACTAATTGCTCTAATATATATATATTAGGTGGGCTCTCAATATGGGTAAAAAAAAATTGATCGCACCGCCCTCCAAAACGGTTCCAAATAATTTTTAAAAAACCTACGCGAAGCCCCAGCTATGTCTGTTAAGAGGAAGGCGTGCCTGTAAGCATGAACTTGAATTTAAATATCAATTTTTCTTCATGATTGGAGAAATGTCGATTTTTAAAATCTACTCTATTTGTCAATTTTTCTACACGATATTTCTGTGGTTTAAATAAAAAATTCGTACTGAACGAAATAATATCGATATCTTATGTGTACTTTTTTTAAATATTATGTTTTTTCCGACCAATTGGATGACTTGTGCGAATAAATAATTTCTTTGTTTTCAATAAAACGAACAAGCTCGCCAAGTTTAAAATCATGCCAAGTTTAAAAAGTCCCTATGCATTGTTGCAAAAGTAATTTTCAAATACATTTTTTATCCACAGCACTGGAAGTCTGATCTCAGTGAAATATTAATATGTGTGTATATCAGCACGCAAGGAATATTTCTAACAAAGTTAAAAAAAAAACAATTCTGGCCAATCCGGAAGTTCGATGTGATGGTTTATCGTGAATTTATATCCTTCGTACTTAATAGATTTTTCTGACAAGATGCAAATTTATAGTTTGATTTTGATGTGATTAAAAGCGTTCGACAGCAGCTAAATCAAACTATTGTTCCAAAATAATAGGATGGTAAAACTGAACGCTCATCAAATCTAGTATAGAGGACCTTATTGTTTGATCTATATATTGAATACCAATATACAATAGCTTCGGAAAGTGAGAAAAAAATTGGCAAATAAACTAGATTTATAAAATCGAAATTTCTCCAATCACGAAGAAAAATTGATATTTAAATTTAAGTTCATGCTGACAGGCACGCCTTCCTCTTAACGGGAATAGCTGGGTCTTCGCGGAGATTTTTTGTATTATTTGGAACCGTCTTGGAGGGCGGCACGATCAATTTTTGTTTACCCATATCAAGGGCCACCCTTATATATATATATATTAGACTGATTCAAAAAAAAAAAATATTTTTTTTCCTTCTGGATTTTCGTGCTATTGTTGGGCACTATTAAAAGAAAATTTCTCTAAAAAAATGGGCGCGGTCACTGAATTTTTAGAGATGGTTATCTCGACTTTTTTGTATTTGAATTTTTTTTATCGAACGTATTGCATTTAAGCATAGTCATGGCTTCGGATTACGGATAAGAATCACATCCAGCAGCTATTTCGTAACAAAAATAGACTCTAACAATTTGAAAAGATTGAAATATTCACAATTCAAATCCAGGTAGATCAATAATGGCGTCTATACTACTCTCGTTATTCATGTAGATCTATTTATACGCATTAACATTTCGCACTTTTTACGAATAATTAAATTATAAGCTTTTATTCATAAATCATGTATTTACATTTTCAAAATGCTACACTTATATTATCTTCAAACTCATTTATATTTCTTCATTTGTAAGTGGTGTTGTTTTTTTTTCAATGTGACTCAATTAAAGACAATTTTAAACAATGGCTCGGAAAAACGAAGACAACACAATTTGGCTAATCGGCAAGGAAATTCCGAAAATAAGTACCCGTCATTTACCGTCAAATCGGAAAGTTTTGAGTTTGTTCTTTTACAAACATAACAGAGAAAAACTGACCATACGTCGAAGTCCACACGAAACGATGAAAGAAGTTTTCGAATAATGGAAATGTGCTGAAATTCCAACGCGTCGATTGAATAACGCAATCTTGAAATTAATAAAACTCCATCTAGTCTGGAAAAAACTTTTTAAAAATCGGGTTAAAAAGAAGTTGCCGTCACAACGCAACGGAGAAATAATCGAAACGTGTGATAGTAAAAATAGTTCAAGTTAAGTTCAAGTTCGTTAACATTTTGGGCAGAACGAAAATGTGCAACGTTGAACAGTTTGTCCAAATCTCTTAAATTTACGCCCCTTCAATATTTGTGACGGCAAATTCTTTTTAACCGTATTTAAAAAAAGTGTTTTCCAGACTAGATGGAGTTTTATTAATTTCACGATTGCGTTATTCAATCGACGCGTTGGAATTTCAGCACATTTCCATTGTTCGAAAACTTCTTTCATCGTTTCGTGTGCCTTCGACGTATGGTCAGTTTTTCTTTCTTATGTTTGTAAAAGAACAAACTCAAAAATTTCCGATTTGACGGTAAATGACAGGTACTTATTTTCGGAATTTTCTTGCCGATTAGCCAAATTCTGTTGTCTTCGTTTTTCCGAGCCATTGTTTAAAATTGTCTTTACTTGAATCACATTGAAAAAAAAACAACACCACTTACAAATGCGCTGCGCCAATACAAAATGGCGCCACGGATGCGCAGTGACTTGTGCAGTGGTATGCGCAGTGGCATGCGCGATGTTATGCACAGTGGCTGGGAAGAAATATAAATGAGTTTGAAGATAATATAAGTGTAGCATTTTGAAAATGTAAATATACGATTTATGAATAAACGTTATAATTTAATTTTTCGTAAAAAGTGCGAAATGTTAATGTGTATAAATAAAGCTACATGAATAACGAGAGTAGTATAGACGCCATTATTGATCCACCTGGATTTAAATTGTGAATATTGCAATCTTTTCAAATTGTTAGAGTTTATTTTGGTTACGAAATAGCTGCTGGATGCGATTTTTATCCGTAATCCGAAGCCATGACTATGCTTAAATGCAATACGTTCGTTAAACAAAATTCAAATACAAAAAAGTCGAGATAGCCACCTCTAAAAATTGAGTGACCGCGCCTATCTTTTTAGGGAAATTTTCTTTTATTAGTGCCCAACAATAGCACGAGAATCCAGAAGGAAAAAAAAATAATTTTTGTTTGTTTGTGTGTGTCTGCCTGTGTCTGTCTGTGTATGTGTGTGTGTGTGTGTGCGTGTGTGTGTGTGTGTGTGTGTGTGTGTGTGTGTGTGTGTGTGTGTGTGTGTGTGTGTGTGTGTGTGTGTGTGTGTGTGTGTGTGTGTGTGTGTGTGTGTGTGTGTGTGTGTGTGTGTGTGTGCACTACACCACCTAATATATATATATATATATATATATATATATATATATATATATATATTAGGTGAACCGATGTGTTGGTCTAGTGGTTAGAGTGCTTGCCTCTGAAATCAACACATCGGGAGGTCGCGGGTTCGAATCACCGTCTCGTAGTTTCGTCGAGAAATAAAAACACAGGCGTGACGTAGCTCCAGTTGTACACAGATGTCGCGCACACGGACCGGTACGTGTGCGTGTCGGATGGGTATGACTGTGCCTGTGAGCTATTTCTCGACGAAACGCGACTAGCTCCGAGGTTGGGAAGCGAACTCGTGACCGGCTGTATTGGTATAGATTTTCCGCAGTTTCCCTATACCCATGACAGAAATGTCATGATGAATATAATACAGAGGGGGAAGTCGGCTGCGGCCGCAATGGGGAGGGGGGATGACGGAGAGAAAGAACAAGTGTAGAGCGGTGGACATATAAGTGGAGCCTTGTAAAAAGCCGAAAAGGCTGTGCAAGTAAAACTCGAAATAAAAAAAATATATATATATATATATATATATATATATATTAGGTGCTAGGTATATATATATATTTAGGTGTGTGTGTGTATGTACTACCACCTAATATATATATATATATATTAGAGCAATTAGTAAACGGTGGGTTGTAATCGATACGACTCTGACTACTGCGACATGTGTCCATTTACTCGATACGATCTCTTGCAAATTAATCTGGAATCGTGATACATCCAAGGATCACGCATTCCCGTGTAAAAATTTGCGTCAGAAAAATATTGGGCAGAGCGAAGTCATTCCATCATGATTTTGGTCTAAGCAGTATAGCTCCGAATGAATGAAGTGATAAGTAATGATATCTTGTGAAATAGATAGGTTGTTTATTTGGCTATACACCACCAGAAAAAAATGTAGTAAAAACGTTGATTCTAGACTAAACTTACATGAATATCACAAAAATTAGATGGCTTAGTTGGTCCCACCAAATGGGGTCAAGTGAACCAACCCCGGGGCTAGTTGAGCCAGTGGAATAATAAAGGTTTTTTTTTTCACAAGAGAAACATAAGAAAAGAAAAAAGTGTAGTTTTATCGAATTGGTTATGTTTTGCCAATTTTCGGATACTTTTGATGTTGATGACTTCCTGTGCGACACGTTTCATCAGATCTTTGGAGATAATCAGAGGTCAGTTTTGCTCTTGTACTTTTACCGCCGTAAAGCTGGCAGAGCAAAGTCCCCAAAGTGGATTGAATTGGTATCAAAATTTTGTGCTTTTGATATGCTAATTTTGTGCACCATTTAAAAAATTTGTGCTCTTGTCGTTTAGCGGGTAATTAGAAATCAAAAGTGCTCTGTTGGCTTACCATCAAGGTAGCGGAGCACTTAATGATCTTTGCTATATCTAAGAATAAAACTACATGATATTTATGTGCATTTTATGTGCTGTGCGAATATCGAACAGCCAAACCCCTATTTTTTTCGCCCGATATAGACCCTCAAAAAATCCTCCAGTAAGAGCATATACCATTTTTTGGATTTTCTGAAATGAAGTGTATCATATTTATGTGCTTTTTATGTGCTCTACGAATATCCAAGAGTCAAACAGCTAAAACGCAAATTTCTCCCAAACTCCCAAAACCACCCCTACAAGACCCAAGCTACCCGCTAATACGAGTATCGGTTATTTTTTCGATATCGCGAAATCAAAGCAGTCCACATTTATGTGCTTTTTATGTGCTCTACGAATATCCATGAGCCAAACCGTTAAAACTAGAATTTCTCCCAAAACCACCTCTACAAGACCCAAACTACGTGCCAATACGAGTACTGGCTATTTTTTCAATATCGCAACATCAAAATAGTCCACATTTATGTGCTTTTTATGTGCTCTACGAATATCCCAGAGCCGAACCGCTGAAACGAAAATTTCTCCCAAAACCACATCTACAAATACCACCCGCAAATACGAGTATTGGCTATTTTTTCGATATCGCAAAATAAAAGTAGTCCACATTTTTGTTCTATTTATGTGCTCATTTTGTGCTCCATTTTTAAATTTCATGCTCTTGTCGTTTTGCGGGCAATTAGAAATCAAAAGTGCTCTGTTGGCTTAACAACAAGCTAGTAAAGTACTCAATGATCTTTGCGATATCTAAGAATGAAACTACGTGATATTTATGTGCTTTACGATTATCGAAGAGCCAAACCCCTATTTTTTGGCCCGATATAGACCCTCAAAAATCCGTCCAATAAGAGCATACACAATTTTTTGTATATTCTTCAATGAAAATATATCATATTTATGTGTTTTTTATGTGCTCTACGAATATCCAAGAGCCAAACCGCTTAAGACGAAAATTTCTCCCAAAATCACCCCTACGAGACCCAAGCTACTCGGAAATACGAGTATTTTTAAGTAAATACGACTATTTTTTTTATATCTCAAAATCAAAGTAGTTAACATTAATGTGCTTTTTATGGCATCGCCGAAAATCCATGAGCCAAACGGCTAAAACGAAAATTTCGTAATAAAACGAGTATTGGTTATTTTTTCGATATCGCTAAATCAAACTACCACCTCTACACACACACACACACGTGCACGCACGCACGCACGTACGCACGCACGCACGCACGCACGCACGCACGCACGCACGCACGCACGCACGCACGCACGCACGCACGCACGCACGCACGCACGCACGCACGCACGCACACACACACACACACACACACACACACACACACACACACACATATATGTATATATACACATACTATAATAATAATAATCGAGTTTTATTTGCACAACTTGCTTTACAAGTTTTTTACAAAAAGTTTCCGATTTGTTTATACACATTTTTCTTACATACACCTTAATTCTACGTTCTACCTCACATATATTTGCGCTCTTTTTGTCACTTTACTCCTCACTTTTCCATCGCTTTCAGATCCCTCTTCCTTCTTGCGCATTATTTTACATACTTTCTCTATTTCTTTGAAATACTGGCATATCCTTATATTTATCTTTCCACTCAACATGTTTATATTTCAAGTTTTACTTGCACAGCCTTTTCGGCTTTTTTTTACAAGGCTCCACTTATATGTCCGCCGCTCTACACTTGTTCTTTCTCTCCATCATCCCCCCTCCCCATTGCGGCCGCAGCCGACTTCCCCCTCTGTATTATATTCATCATGACATTTCTGTCATGGGTATAGGGAAACTATGGAAAACCTATACCAATACAGCCGGTCATGATTTCGCTTCCCAGCCTCGGAGCTAGTCACGTTTCGTCGAGAAATAGCTCACAGGCTACAGCCATACCCATCCGACACCACACACGTACTGGTTCGTGTGCGCGACATCTGTGTACAACTTGAGCTACGTCACGCCTGTGTTTTTATTTCTCGACGAAACTACGAGACGGTGATTCGAACCCGCGACCTCCCGATGTGTTGATTTCAGAGGCAGGTACGCTAACCACTAGACCAACACATCGGTTCTCAACATGTTTATAATTTCCCCCTTTATCGCCACCTTTTCACTCCTTGCACCCACTCCTCAGCTTCCTTTCTCGCTTTCGTCGTTACAATTTTTCATCCTTTTTCACATATTAGCAGGTGCTCCATTGTTTCATTTTCTTTCCTGCAAATTCTACATCTCCAGTCCTTTTCCCCCTGCTTCCCCGCCCGCCATATATTTCCGTCATCATTTTAGTCTTGCCCACATTTCTTTATCCCTACCTTTCACACCCTGTTCCGCCCAATACTTCCATGGCCGTTCCTTATTTTCCACGATATATTTGTAGTTGCCATTATATGACGATTTTCTTATTCTTTCCTCCTCCAAAATTTTCTTTTTCGGCATTCTAAACCTTTTTCCATCTTTTCATCTATTTTATCCTCTTCCCTTCTTACTCTTATCATTGTCACTACATCCTCTATCCCCATATCCTTTAACACTTTCTCCAAGTTCTTTCCCCACTTTGATGGCATTCCATTAGCAATTGCCCTTACCCCTTCCATCAACCAGATTCTTGGTCATTTTGAATCTTCCATCCTCAGAACCTCTCTTATGTACCTAAACGCTCTTTCTCTTATCAAATAGGCCATTGTTCGCACGCCCAGCTCCCTTCTCCAAATGTAGGTCGGGGTTGTTTTATTTACTCCTAGCACCATTTTGCAGTTTCTGCTCTGTATTCTTTCAAACACCCCAATTTCCCCAATTCCCTAAATCTCTACTCCGTATATGGGTCCTGCTTTTACTATTGTTTCTAATAAATAGAGTCTCTCTTCTGAAGACATATATAGTCTTTCCACTATATGTGTGTGTGTGTGTGTGTGTGTGTGTGTGTGTGTGTGTGTGCGTGTGCATGTGCGTGCGCGTGTGCGTGTGCGTGTGCGTGTGCGTGTGCCTGTGCGTGGCGTGTGCGCGTGCGCGTGTGCGTGCGTGCGTGTGCGTGTGTGTGTGTGTGTGTGTGTGTGTGTGTGTGTGTGTGTGTGTGTGTGTGTGTGTGTGTGTGTGTGTGTGTGTGTGTGTGTGTGTGTGTGTGTGTGTGTGTGTGTGTGTGTGTGTGTGTGTGTGTGTGTGTGTGTGTGTGTGTGTGTGTGTGTGTGTGTGTGTGTGTGTGTGTGTGTGTGTGTGTGTGTGTGTGTGTGTGTGTGTGTGTGTGTGTGTGTGTTGGTATATAGATGGCTTGAATCCAGATGGCCATCCGAAGCCTTGCTTACGGTCACTCGACTCTCGCTTCTAGCTTGAAACCGTCCATATGCATGCAGGTAGATCGTTAGATACATTGAGCTCATGCAATAGAGGAGGAAACCGATGCGGTATTCAAACGGGTTCGTAGGACATAGTCTCGGGGATTTGGAGATAGTTTTTCGAGGTCTAGGTAGCGACACGGAGGGAAGAGAGTAGCTGACGCATTTCAGAGAGATGAGAAGACTGATGGGTTCTCGCGTTTGGTACATAGAAAGGGAACGTAGTGATCCGCTGCTCCATACTTGGATGAATCATGCCGGCACATACGCATACGCATGGCGCATACTGGTCAATTGATTCATCTCTTGTTCACAGCTTCGAAGTACAGAGCACCAAAATTAGTAGCCGTTAGTGGGCGCGGATACACATGTTGCACTATGTCTTCTCACACGATGACTATTACCCTCCTAACATGTGTCTACCGTAGTTAATTCAAACCTATGAAAAATCGCCTAGATACACCAAATTGGATACTTGGGGATGATGGACAGCTGGCGATGCATCTGTTAAAAGCACTACGTAGCGAGTGTCATCTCCACGTAGCGCTTCGTTATATAATTAATAACTGATATTTGTGACTTATACGAATTCTCCGGTGGATGATCGATGTATTTATCATATTAATGAAATGTAGTGTGAAATCTTAGGGACGGACTATTCCGCGAAGCATGTTGGATTTTTATTTGATTAATTGCGTCATGTAACGAGGTGTTTAAGTAATTCAGTCCCCGGTGGCAGCAATTTTCACACACGTACCTCGCTACTTCTCACTCCTCTATTGAACTTTTTGGTGACCGCAGCGAAACAATGTATGTTCACCTTATAAATGGCACAACGGGTGTATCATGATACCCGGAGCGTTCATCGGCAGAATGGAAAGGACAATAACAGTTGCGCTACTTTGACAACGTTTGAAGACTATATTTTCATTCCACATCAACGGTTGCTATTATTCAGTCATAAAGGAAAACCCCTAAAATAGATTTCCGTAATTCGAATCATAAAAAAACGTTACCATCAAAGTCACAGTGCTTTCAAACTGAAGCGGGAAACCCGATTTTGTAACCCAAGACATTCACACGTTGATTTCGTCCCTTGAAGGTTTACTTGCGTCTTTTTCCAGAAAACTATTATTTATCGGTCAGTTGATTTGGTTTAAAAGTGTCGGCTATTCCGTTCGAAGTATCAATGCGCACAAATGCGGAACAGTTTCAATATGGCAACTCGGCACGTCTTCGCGGAACTGGTCCATAGGGAAGATGTCATTGTAGCACGTAGCAGTCATCCATTTCTCTGATGGTCGGAAAGGTCTATTCGCTTCGATAGATACGCGAATATTGATCAAGGTGGTGGCCAATTCGAAATTACTCCGTTAGGTCGCATGCATATGTTCGGTCACATCCCGAGTACTCACCAATATACCTTGCTTCCCGCCCATCTTCATCGTACGGTAATTGAGCGTGAGAACGTTCAATCTTCATGCCATGGTCTTCGGCCTGCATCCAATGACCACATTGAAGCCGGGCTTTTCCGATTTGCATAACCTCGGCATGACTAAAACGGAAGGATCCATTAAAGATGCGAGATTGCGATGATGCATCCCAGACTCAGGGTACGCAAATGGTTCGAGCGCAGATCTTACATGTGCATATAGGGTGTCCTGCTCTAAACTGAATTGAAAACTATCTTAAAATGAAGACCACGGTGTAAAAGATTTGGCCAATATTGGTTCGTGTTGTTTTGTCTTAGAAAAAGGCATTTTATAATTAATGATAATTAATATGATCTTCATAGTGAAAGCAAGTTCAGATGTCAAACAGGCGAGCTTTTCCGTCATTTGTGCGGGCAGCCTACATAGCTCTATCGAAAGTTTGCATATTAGTTGGTCGACAGCAGAGTTTCGTTGCCGCAGCCAGGTTCGCCCGCTGATAGTTTAATTTTAATGTTCAAGTTCGGAAAATTATTGAATAATTCGATTTGGTCGCCAATCCATTCCCGCAACTGATAACCATGATGAGCAATAATGAACAATAAGAATATTGATATTCGACTTAACCCATTAACGCCCAAGAATCGCGATTTTTTCCTTCATTTTCAAGTCAGATTTTTATTACATAAAAAAAAATCATATAAAATGCAGAGATACGTTCCCTAGTATTTTCGGGGGTGCTCTTTCAGAATCTGGGGTCAAAATCGGGTTTTATCCATTAGGAAAAAAAATATGGCGGCTTTTAAACAAAAAAAAAACAGGATAAATCGATGACACTTTTTTTTCAAAATTTTTTTTTCACCTCGAAGCCGTTGAAAAGTCCGGTTTTTTTTTTCAACCATGGATGCATAGAATAGTGACGATTGAACAATCATTTTTTTTAATTCGTCGTTGTCAACATTTTCACCCCCAAAATGGCGCTTTTCACCCCCGAGTGACACGAAAAATTTCACGCTCGGTGTCCCAAATGAAAAGTAGTTGGATTTGGACGAAAATTGGTACTCGGAGGTTTTTGAGGTCGCTGATTACGATTCTGTTCTCAAAATTCCGAAATTCAAAATGGCCGATCCAATATGGCGGACACAAATGCAAAAGTTCATTTGAATTGGATAAAACGTGGCACTCGGGGGTTTTCGAGGTCGCTGATTATGATTCTGCTATCAAAATTCCGAAATTCAAAATGGCGGATCCAATATGGCGGACACAAATGCAAAAGTTCATTTGAATTGGATAAAACATGGCACTCGGTGGTCTTCGAGGTCGCTGATTATGATTCTGCTATCAAAATTCCGAAATAAAAAATGGCGGATTCAATATGGCGGACACAAATGCAAAAGTTCATTTGAATTGGATAAAACATGGCACTCGGTGGTCTTCGAGGTCGCTGATTATGATTCTGCTCTCAAAATTCCGAAATAAAAAATGGCGGATCCAATATGGCGGACACAAATGCAAAAGTTCATTTGAATTGGATAAAATGTGGCACTCGGGGGTTTTCGAGGTCGTTGATGATGATTCTGCTCTCAAAATTTGAAAGCCTTTGGATATTTAAATACCTGAAAATACCAAGTATTTAAATACCCAAAGGCTTTCGAATTTTCAGAGCAGACATATAATAAGCGACCTAGAAAACTCCCGAGTGCCACGTTTTATCCAATTCAAATTAACTTTTGCATTTGTGTCCGCCATATTGGATCCGCCATTTTTAATTTCGGAATTTTGAGGGCAGAATCATAATCTGCGGCCTCGAAAACCCCCGAGTGCCACGTTTTATTCAACTCAAATGATCTTTTGCATTCGTGTCCACCATATTGGATCCCCCATTTTGAATTTCGGAATTTTGAGAGAAAATCATAATCAGCGACCTCGAAAACCCCCGAGTGCCACGTTTTATCCAATTCAAACGAACTTTTGCATTTGTGTCCGCCATATTGGATCCGCCATTTTCAATTTCGGAATTTTGAGAGTAGAATCATAATCAGCGACCTCGAAAACCCCCGAGTGCCACGTTTTATCCAATTCAAATGAACTTTTGCATTTGTGTCCGCCATATTGGATCGGCCATTTTGAATTTTGGAATTTTGAGAACAGAATCGTAATCAGCGACCTCAAAAACCTCCGAGTACCAATTTTCGTCCAAATCCAACTACTTTTCATTTGGGACACCGAGCGTGAAATTTTTCGTGTCACTCGGGGGTGAAAAGCGCCATTTTGGGGGTGAAAATGTTGACGACGACGAATTAAAAAAAATGATTGTTCAATCGTCACTATTCTATGCACCCATGGTTGAAAAAAACGGACTTTTCAACGGTTACGAGGTGAAAAAAAAAATTTGAAAAAAAGTGTCATCGATTTTTCCTGTTTTTTTGTTGTTTAAAAGCCGCCATATTTTTTTTCCTAATGGACAAAACCGATTTTGACCCCAAATTCTGAAAGAGCCCCCTCGAAAATACTAGGGAACGTATCTCTTCATTTTTTATGATTTTTTTTATATAATAAAAATCTGGCTTGAAAATGAAGGAAAAAATCGCGATTCTTGGGCGTTAATGGGTTAACTTTTCGAGACAATCACAGCGTGGATTGAATTGACTAACCCAAGGAATTAACAGACTTGCGAGATTAGCAGAACAATATTGACGCTTACTGAGAGGAATATACATTTATCAAGACGTGGCAGCATGTCGCCGCCAAGTACTGAGAGATGAGAGACTACCGTGGATTTAATTAAACGTCACAACACGTAAGAACTACGGGAAGTGGCATTGTTTAATGCTAATATCTTAGTAACCACGCTTCAAAACAAATTCTGACGACACTTTTGTCATATAATTAAAACCTAAGCCCATCAACAACCCTATTCGCGACGTAATACCCTCGCCCAAATCTGAGATATCGTCAAGCGTGTCAATCAAAGTTGCAGAAAAAATAAATCCAGTAGATTTGTCCTTCAGATATCCAGCCGGCTGACAGAAATTGGGGACTGCGCGTGCGTCACTCTGTCGGTGCGAGAACTTTCATTCGAATTACAGAATCTTGTTAAGAAAGTTTTTACTGGATTTGCCGTTGATTTATGAACCGCGATTTTATTATGCGCTTGGAGGAGGGGTGTAAGAATCAATAATTCAATGATCGGCTCACGTCAAAGTATAGTGAGTGTATAAGAAATTGTGGACAACTTGACGATTAACTTACAAGTTCGCAATTGCTAAAATGAGCAAATGTTTATTTACCTCGTTTCGCCTTAAGGGGTGAGAAGCAGTCAAAATTTTGAAAAAATGTAATTTCACTTTTTCTTGAAGTATGATGTTTCGAAAATATTCCCTGAAAATTTAAAGTCAATCCGATGAATAGTTTCCGGGATATCCCACAATGAGTGAAGGGGCGTCGGGTCCCTATAGCAGGTAGCGGACGGCAGCTGCAAGCAATCGGTTTCGACGCCCCCCCCCCCCCCCCCCACCCATTATATTATATAAATAGTCTTGTTCGTAACTGAAAATTTTCGTTTTGAAGACAACATCAAATTGATATTTTCGAAGCTTCCACATAGACAAAAGTCCAATTGTATGGGCCAGGAAATGATGATTCGATGTAAGGTATTTTTTAATTAGTATTTCTATACATAAATCAAGTGTAAAATTGGAAAACTCTTGCAGAAATTTTCAAAAATGTATTACTAAAAAACTATGAACTATGATACTTTAGTTTTTAAATTGCCCAAAATGGTTTAAAAAATAATTAATCACGAAAAAAGTCAGAAGCCGCCATTTTGTTAATTTTTGAAAAAAATCTTCGATTAAGGACTAGATTTATTATTAAACTAATGATTTTTTATTTTTTTTTTATTTCAAACGATCCAGTAAAATGTTTGATGGTCACCCGCAAACGGCGCAAAGACGGCGATATTTTTATGAACAATCAATATTTTTCTTTCAAAATGTGTACAAGTCAAGTTGAAATATAACAAAGAAGTCTGTGTAACCACTTTTGTAAAACAAACTTAATTACTAAAAAATAATTATTGAAAACGCTCCCTTTTTCACGCCTCTGACTGCATCTCCCCCCTTAATATAGTTTCAGTTTTGGCAATAGAAAAATGACCTTTCTCGTGTGTACGTCGAATAACAGGTGAACACATCGCTTGCGGGACCATCATCGCAAATCATTGTTGAAAAAGGAGTCCGCCTCTTACTACGTACCCTTTCGTCGATTTTTCCTCGACGTTTTTGACAATTATCTTCAGGTTGTCATCCTTTGTCGTGCTTTTCTCAATCGAGCAGCCAGTCCATCTTCACGTTCGTCGATTAGCAGACATGTGGGCAGTGGATTTCTGCTTAGTGCATCCACATGCACCATACTTTTTCCGAGTCGGTGTTTAAGGGAAGATATACACCTAGGAGGTGGAAGAAAGGTCATTTTCGTGAATTTTTCAAGGAAAACTATTTGAAATTTCGGATTGGGGTTCTAATTATCTAAAAGCATGTACATTCAAAAATATGTTTCATTTTCTTTATTTAAAATTATCAAAAATATACAAGGATATTATATGATCCTTGAAGCGTCGTAAAAAATCTCCGCATACGGTACCCACTGGCGTTTCTTCAAGAATTATCTGAAAAAAAACCAAAAAGATTATTAAATTAGATACTATAATCTAGTATGTGTCATAGGCGATTTTGAAAATATCGATTTATGACAAAATGGCGGATGTTTGAACATAAATAGTGATGTTTGGGCCAAAAATTAGTTATTATCTTGCTTATAAAATAAAAACAAAGTAACGGAAAAAATCCTATGACAAGTACTGTATAATGTTGTATAGAATGACCACAAAAAACCTCAAGGCAATCAGTTAATTGATTTTCGATGAATTTTGGGCACCGATTTGAAAAACGTGGTTTTGAGCAAAACGCGTTTGAAAATTTGGGAATGAATAAATCATGAAATTTGTCAACTTACATGGAATGTGCTACGGTCGACGGAATGTAGGTGTAAATGTAGGTGTGAATGTAGGTATAAATGTAGGCGTGAATGTAGGTGTAAATGTAGGTGTGAATGTAGGTGTGAATGTAGGTGTAAATGTAGGTGTGAATATAGGTGAATCTAGGTGTATATCTCCCCTTAATCGAGTAATTAAAATCCTCAATATAAAATGCCCATCTTGCTACACGCAAACACAAGTCCTTTTTCCGCATCGTTAGAGTTAAAGCCCGACAGTCGGTTACAATCTTAAACGCTATACCTACAAGGTAAACGCGTATTTTTGCAAGGATTTTACAATTGCCAGAACTTCGAGCTCATAACTCGAATACTTCGATTCTGTCGTCCTCGTCTTTTCGCTCGCAAAGTAAGCAAGGTACCACATACCGTCATCACAATTTTTCTAAATGACCATAGCGCCATACCCGTGCATTGAGGCATGTGTGTGTAAGTCGGATTCCGCGTCGGTCTTAAATAGATTCAACACCGGTTTTGTTGACACTCCGATCTTTAGATTCATAAAAAGCGTCATTTTCGACTTCGCCGAATCGGAATTCGGTATCGGCTCTGAACGCGTAAGATGCAGTCGGAGGCGTGAAAAAACGAGCATTTCCAATATTTTTTATAGTAATTAAGTTTGTTTTACAAAAGTCGTTACACAGACTTTTTATGTTATATTTCAACTCGACTTGTAACAATTTTCAAAGAAAAATATTTATTATTTATAAAAATATCGCTATCTTTATCGGACCCTCTTCGGCATGCAGTGCTTTGCAGTGACCATCATAAAATTTTACTGGATCATCTGAAATCAAAAAACAAAAAAAATCATTAGTTCAATAATCAATCTAGTCCTTAATCGAAGCTTTTTTCCAAAAACTAACAAAATGCCGGCTCCCGACAGATAACTTTCGATGCTGGACCAAAAAATCGCTCGTTTATTGATAACAAAATTATTACATTAATAAATTTTCAACAAAAATGAAAATTCTTTCATTAAGGACAAGTTTTTAATGCTATCAATAAGCACACCAAATTTTATCAAAATCCATGGAATGGTTTTTGAATTATAGTGGTCACTGACTTGACAATCATAGTTTCGAAAAAAACGCGTGTAAAGTTTTTCGATGTGGATATTATATGTTCGTAAAATGTTTAGCTCGATGGATGAAGCTAAACGTTTTTTATTCCTTTTGATCCGTTAAATCCGAATATCACAATTTTTGCTGAAAAGTCGAGCATTCAATTGTTCATAGCCAATTTTTGAAACCATTTTTCGAAAAAATTCAAGTTATTCGGGATGGATTATTTTTTTTTGACATTATGGGCAATTTTAGAACGAAAGTATTCTTTATTGATTTTTGCTAAAGTTCATAGTTTTTGAATAATACATTCTTGAACATTTCTGAAAGAGTTTTCCAATATTACACTTGATTTATGTATCGAACTACTAATTAAGAAATTACTTACATCGAAGCATCAATTCCTGGCCCATACAATAGGGCTTCTGCCGATGTGGAAGCTTTCAAATTATCAATTTGTTGTTGTCTTCGTACCGAAAATGTTCAGTTACGAACAAGGCCATTTATATAATATAATAGGGGGCGGGGGTTGAAACCGGTTGCTTGCAGCTGCCGTCCGCTACCTGCCATGGAGACCCGACGCCCCTTCACTAATTGTGGGATATCCCGGAAACTATTTATCGGATTGACTTGAAATTTTAAGGAATATTTTCGAAACATCATACTTCTAGAAAATGTAAATAAGGCATTTTTTTAAAATTCTGATCGCATCTCACCCCTTGAAAGATTCGTCAAAGGTCGCGCGATCAGCGGCTATTTCGGTACGAACTTTCTGAAATAGCGGGTGAGTTCTAGGAACGACTTTACTTGTTTTATATTCGTTGGCTTTGGAAACTTTTGGATAGCTTCGGTCTTTTGTAAGGATGGTCGTACCTTACTAAACCCCACAATGTGACCGATAAATTCAACTTTGCATCTAAAAAATTGGCACTTTGGCCACTTGAAGACTAACCTTGCTTCGCTCGCGGCTTTTAATACAGGCTCTAACCTCTTTATACCACTTTCATCGTTTTGACGCCGTCGTCGTACGCGGCATAATTCATATTGTCCGTCTGACACTATGAAAGAGGCATACTTCCTACTTTCTTTTTCTACTTGTATATGAAAAAAAACCATTTCGCAGGTCGAGCGTCGTAAATACTTTTGCGTCCTGCAACAAATCAAGCTGGTCTCCTATAAGCGGCAAGGGATCTTTTACGATTCAGTAACCAATAGTCCATACACAGCTGAGTCGAACCGTCCTTCGCTTTTACTAAGACAACAGGACTTGCAAAATGGGCATGTGATTCGCGCACAATCCCGTATCTAACCCACTCTTTGATTTGAGTGTTTACTTCGCGTTTTTCAATTCACTAAGCTGTCTCGCTCGCCGCCAAATCGGCTCTTCGTCATTCAGCATGATTGTCATTTTGACACCTATTTCGCGACTCTTTTTCGGTCTGTAAGCGGTTAAGAGACTTTGAAGTTTATCGCGATATTTCAATTCGCAAATTTCGGACACGTCTATGTTATTTTTATTATTCGACTCTATGGCCGAATGCTCAATATCTCAGATATTGAGTTTTCATCATTGTCAGGCATCGGCATAATTGTGCATACACCTCGTACTCGAGCAAGCTTTATGGAGTCGAGGAAGTCTGACCTGATCAACAATTTGTGATTTAACAAATTATTCGCGACTACATGCATTCGGATTTTGTACTTGTTCTCGTCCATTTCCATCTGTGCATCAAAGAAGCCAATCGTATTGTGTGTTCCTTTTCCTACTCCTCGAAATGGTGTCGGCTTGATCGCGAGTCTCGGACTGCCTAGATTGATGTATTGGTCCTCGCGAACAATCGTAATATCACTGGTCGTGTCGATAACTGCATCCACAAAGTGTTTGTCTATTCGAACGCGCTTCGCCCGATTCTCTTTCGTCGAAGTAGCGTCAGCTACCACGCATGCGTTTTTTGTTTCACTTTGATTTTCGGAACAGTCTGTCGCTATATGCCCGTGTTTACCGCACTTGAAACATTTCCGGCCGAGATCCTTCAATGGGCACTTTAAATTAAAATGATCTGGTACTCCGCAATTAAAACAGCGTTTCGAACCAGTGCGATATTTTTTATTAGCAGACGATTTTACGTCATGAGACACATCTGGTCGATACATTTCACTCTTCATGACACTTTCCACGGGTCGCCGGTTCGAGGTGTGTCTATTGTCGAGTCTCCCCACATTTTTCACTGTGTCGTTTCGCTCTCGAAGTGCAATATCTTCAAACGCTCGCAGGAGTGACTCTTTCGTCGTGAATCCATGGATTCATGCTGTGTCTCGAAGATTGTGATCGGGAATTGCAGCAATTATGTTTGCAGTACTTCGTCTTCCAGCAGACATATCCTATTTGACATTATCACTTTCTCGTGCACATAGTCATTGAAGCTCTCGTTCTTTTTCCATCTTCGATCCTCAAAGCGTCGTTTTGGCGCGATCTTCCTGATTCGACGGCAAAACAACCCTTGTATTTCGGTTAATAGCTGATCGGTCGGCATTCGCACATGGTCCGGTTTTGAATGAAACCATTCCAGTGCTGTCTCCTTTAGTCTCATTCCGATTAAAAATTTCGTCCCATCTTCTAATTTATACGCTTCCTTCAAGAATGGCCATTGCTTTACTCGCGTTTCGTATGTTTCGGCATTTCCATTAAACACACTTAAAAGATCTGCCATCGCCTTTATAATCATGCGTATTGGGGATTGAAGGACGTTTGCGCTCGAAGTCATTCTATGCCCCTGATTTCCGTCTTCACTTCCGATCTCGTGCTCCGTTCGCCCGTTACGCACGATTTCGAGTTCACGTCGCAACGGCACGAGTTCACGCTCTGCGAATTCTTTTTCGGGTCTGTAAATTTCTATTATGTGTTGGCCCGATGGAGCTTCTTCCTATTAGTCTTGATTTTGTTCAGCGTTTTTTCCTAATTTTTCCGTCGTTGTTTAAATTATGGTGATGTCGGGTCCTTCCATTTGGCTAAGCCGTAGCAACAACACGTTTTTGTTTCCCGTCGTTGATGCGCCTAACGAAGAGCACAAATCTTTCAGCGCTTTCGTCTTGTATTTCGATGGGTCCATCTCGATGTGGCAACGTTTCTTCATATATTTCTCGCGTCGTTGCGTCTATTTTCTTTTATTTTCATTTTCGTCGTAAATCACCTTTCGGCTTGTTCGTCTTTTTTCTCGCTTTAATGCTGCATTTCGTTTTTTCGTCGTTTCATCGTGTTTCATCTTTTCGTCATCACTTTGTCGGCTATTTCACGTGTGATCTCGAACTATCGATCATTAAACTCGCTATATCCCGAACGAGCCCCCAAATTTATAGGGATTATAGGAGAATACTAGTATAAAGTATAAAGAATACTAGTACAAAATAGAAAAATAGTATAAAGAAATAACATGTTTATTGAAGTAAGCAAGCATTGCAACGGTGTGATCACGGCGGCGGTTCGTTATCGACTACTTTTCTTGTCGGTCTGACATCGCTTTCTCTTTTTTTAACAACACTCGTTTGTTCGCCTGGCTATTCGAGCGTTTACGTATTGGCGCTTTATCTTAAAATAACTATTTTGCGTTCCTACACTTTTTTACGTACATATAAAAAAAAACTCACCCCCGATACTTTAAAGTTTATCCATCGTACTTTTCTTGGAAATCTTCAACAACGCTTTCTGAAAAATGATTCGAGTAAAAGTGAAATCAACATCCAAGTTTTAGTAGTCTGAAGTGATGAAAATTTGGCGTGGCCGTTTTTTTTTTGCACCAGCTCTCGTACCTTGTTCATCAAAACAGCCGAGAATATAAGTAAACTATCAAGTTCCTTAATTTACAAATCATGAAATCCCTTATAAGCAAGATATCGTATTATTTCAAGATCATGAAATTCAAAATGGAAAAAGAATGTGAGAACAATTCGTATAAAGTTCAAACAAAGATGCAATTATTATCTGTTCGTCTTGTGAAGTCGCTAGCTATCAATTTAATCAAAGCATGCAATCTAGATACGGTTCGATAAGGAAGTACCATTGTCTTTCAATGTAATATAATTGTTATTTGGGCAAGGATTTCATGCCCTCCAGAATTGGTGATATGTGTATGAATGTAGCTAAATCCTCAGTTGAACAGATGTTCCGAAGATTGCTAATAAAAGTCTAATGACTTTCTTTCCCTTCTATTTCGAACATTGCAACGAACTATTACGAAAGCTATGGCGAAGAAAAATTGGCAGACAAAGTGTTTAGCGGCTCATGCCACTACAACTTGACTGGCAATTCCGCTTTTATTTAAATTATTTTTTAGAAAGCAGTTGAGAGGATATTAAAGAAAAGGACAACACATTAGTTTTCAAGTAATTGGTGTAGATTTTTCATAATTTTGCATCAAAAGTTTTGGTAGTTTTTTTCGATTTACGCGACACAGTCAACGCCACAGAAATATTTTGATACTAAGTTCAATGGATTGTCTAGACAAAGGTAGCCTCGACGGACGGTCTCGATACATTCTATTCTCATTCAATTCATAAATATTCGTACTGTTACAATGATTCTACGAATATAACAAAGTAGTAGGGCTATGTAGATTCTAACGCAAGTGGTGGCATCTCAAGGCGGGGGGGTACGGCGGAGGGGGGGTCCAGCGCGGGGAAGCCGAATGCGGGGGGTACGGCGGGGGGGTACGGCAGAGGGGGGGTCCAGCGCGGGGAAGCCAAGTGCCGCGGGAGGGGGGGGGGCGCGTGTGACGGCACAGGATGTCCCTATGGAGGGGGTAGCATATGGTCCGAAGAGCGACTGGCGGGGAAGCGGCTGTCGATGAGTTTTGTGTGCGTGCGTGCGTGCGTGCGTGCGTGCGTGCGTGCGTGCGTGCGTGCGTGCGTGCGTGTGTGTGTGTGTGTGTGTGTGTGTGGGTGTGGGTGTGTGTGTGTGTGTGTGACAACCACATATGGGTCGGGAAATTTTCGGTGATATAAAAACGTTAGGCGCCACATGAATGGCGGCCTGTTAAAGTCCATTATTTATGACATGCAGCTGGTTCCATTCCGAAAGACAATGTCTATTGCATCCGCCTCATCTCCAAGTTCGCCGACACTCGAGACAGGTCCTGACCGGTTCATCGGAAAAAACTATAATCTTTAGGGATCAAAGGGACCGCGGATAGACCACTTGAGCGCAGCTCTTGAAAAGTCGAGGTCTCCATTCCGAAAAATAATGTCAAGATGTTTGCATGCGTGTCCACTCCTGTCACGAGTCTCGCCAACACTTTAGACAGGTCTCGACAAGTCAGGATTTCTCGGAAAAACTATAAACTTTAGGGATCAAGGGCCGTTGGCGCCGATGAACCACTTGAGCTGCAGGACCCATAAAATCTTTCGACCCGATGCATTCCGACTTCCTGTTTTTTGTCTCATGTTCCCCGAGCGATCTACGCGTTATCGGGAAACTCCGTTTTCCCGAGAAAAAGGGCCGATTTTTTCCCGAAGGAAGAGCCATTTTAATGATCCGCTCCGCTCAAATCGGGCCGCACTTTGCATGAAACAGTCAGTCTGTTAACATCGTGCAAGTTTTTTCGTACTCATCAACATGGAGCAAATCTTGCATGACCAAGCCGTATTTTTAGGCTCGATCGAAGATTTTACCGCGTGGGAGCAACGATGCGTCGAGTCCATCGAAGGGCTGGAAACGCAAAGCCGGATTAAACGCCCGCAATTATTAATTGGAAATCAACAGTCCCTAATAAACCCAAATAGCGCGTCTGGAAGGATTGAGGAATTGTTTGCAGAGCCGTTTCATAGACACGGGTGCAGGATATCGTGATCATGAGTTAATCTGGCAAGAGATTGAAACATCCTTTGAGAGTCGGATTTTGACCGGTTCCATAATCAATCGCATCCACATCGAGCCGAGACACTTTGTAACTGATCCTCGCGTCCTAGTGATTCATCATGTGCAAAATATTATCGGCAAGAACAACAGCATCAAAATCAACACGGTGTTTACTGGTGAATTCGCGAGTGGTGACAAACATGCGAATAAAAGTGTCAACACGCGAAACTGCGAACTATTTAGAACAAGCAATTTAAGTGAGTAGTATGAACAGCGTGTTGTGGAGCCCACTTTAACCTTACTCGATGAATTTCAAGAACGTGATAGTGGCTGGACTCTGCAGAAAATACTTAACCTCACGATAAATGTGAATAAATATAATCCGGTGCGTGCCGGGTGCTCCATATCAGTGCCGCGGGAAATAATGATGAAGAGGGCTGTGGTTAACGTCAAATCGGGCAGTAATTGCATGTTTCGCATGGACGGTCTTTTTTGGAGATCTGTTGTCGCTGCTCTATACCAAGCCAAACGGGACAGCGACCGTCCATCTTCTTACCCTCATTATTCGACAGTACTGAATCTGAAGGATATCGAATTCCCGGTGACGATACATGAAAATAAAAAATTTGAAGCTCATAACAATGTATCGATCAACGTGTATATCACCATCACCAAAAAGGACATTGTTCCGATACGAGTCACGCAACACAAGAAGGAAAAGCACATCAATTTGCTGTACATGCAGGATAGTGAGGACATCAATGTGCGGCACCTCGTATGGATCAAGAACCTGTCGAGAGTCGTGACGAAGCAACTGAGCAAAAACGGGCATACAAAATATATCTGTGATCGGTGTGTAGTTACCATAATATATATATATATATGTGTGTGTGTGTGTGTGTGTGTGTGTGTGTGTGTGTGTGTGTGTGTGTGTGTGTGCGTGTGTGTGTGGGTGGGTGGGTGGGTGTGGGTGTGTGTGTGTGTGTGTGTGTGTGTGTGTGTGTGTGTGTGTGTGTGTGTGTGTGTGTGTGTGTGTGTGTGTGTGTGTGTGTAAATATATATATGTAAATATATATATGTGTGTGTGTAATTATATATGCTAGACGAATTAAACAAAACAATCTTGTTTTTTTTGCAGGTGTTTGCAACAATTCGGATCCGTGGAAAAATTGCAATCACATGAGGTCGATTGTGGAGCAATACATGACTCTGCGATCCGACTACCAAACGATACCAACAAGTGGCTGCAGTTCAGCAACTTTAGCCGGAAAGAGCGACATCCCTTCATTGTGTATGCTGATTTGGAGTGTGCGTTGGCAAAGACCGATGGGGAGGAACTAGCGAAAGATATGTATCAACACCATGAAGTATTTAGTATTGGATATTACGTGTGTTGTTCGTATGACGATTCATTATCTTCATATCACGCGCATCGCAGTGCCGATTGTATATCATGGTTTGTTGAAGACCTAAAAAATCCAGCACTGCGGACAAAAGAAACTTTCTGTGATAATGTACCAATGGTGCATTTAACCCCGAGTGAGTGAGCTAGTTTTCGAGCAGGGACTCAATGTCACACATGTGAGAAACCATTTGCGCAAGAAGATGTACGCGTTCGAGATCAATGCCATCTGACTGGGCGCTACAGAGGCCCTGCCCATTCCAACTGCAACTTAAATTACAAACAGTCATCTTTCATTCCAGTCGTTTTCCACAATTTATCCGGTTATGCTGCACATTTTATAATCAAGGAAGTGGCCACAGCGATCGAAGGCAGAACCGATGTTCTTCCGACCACAAAGGAGATATACATCTCCTTCACGAAGCATGTTGAAATTACAGACGATTCAAAACACAAGATCCAATTGCACTTTATCGAATCATACAAATTCCTCAACACCAGTCTCGACAAATTAGCCTCATTCTTGACCGAAGACAAACTCAACATTTTACGCACGCAATTCCCAACTCTCTCTACAGACGATTCTAATTTGTTGACATGAAAAGGGGTCTTCCCATATGAATATATTGATGACGTGACAAAGCTAGACGACACTTGCCTACCACCACGTGACGCATTTTACAGTTCCCTGACAGATGCTACAGTATGTGAGAGCGAGTACGCACATGCTGAGAACGTTTGGGAGCGATTCTACATTCGAACCCTGGGGGACTATAGCGATTTGTTTCTGAAGACAGATGTCGTTGTTAGCCGATATTTTCGAAAACTTTCGAAATACATGCGTTGAGAGCTATGGCCTAGATCTCGCGTATTACTACACATTGCCTGGATATACCTGGGATGCAATGTTTAAACACTCGAATGTCACGTTTGAATTACTAACTGACGTCGATATGGTTTTATTCGTTGAGCGGGGTATTCGCGGTAGTCAGAGTCAATGGTCAAACCGATATGCACACGCTAATGACAAGTACATGGAGTCATTTTATCCATCGAAAGCATCATCATACTTGATGTATTTTGATGTCAATAATTCGTATGGATGGGCAATGTGCCAGCCCTTGCCATATGCAGATTTTCGATGAGTCAACGACGTGTCCAATTTCGATCCATCATGCATCGCGCTAGACTCACCTTTAGGCTACATTCTTGAAGTCGGCTTGGAATATCCCCAATCTCTACATGATGCGCACAAAGACCTGCCGTTTTATCCAATACATGAAAAACCACCGGGTAAGCAGGAAGAAAAGCTGTTAGCAACCGTCTGCGATAAAAAACGCTACATCATACACTACCGGAATTTGCAACAGTGCTTACACCATGAGCTTCGCCTCACGAAAATCCATAGAGTCCTACAGTTTACACAAGCCCTATGGCTGCGCTCGTATATCGAGTTAAATACCCAGTTACGAACGCTTGCCAAAAACGATTTTGAAAAGAATTTGTTCAAATTAATGAATAATGCGGTCTTTGGTAACACGATGGAGAATATGCGGAATCATGTAGATGTAAACCTTTTCACAAAATGGGAGGGCAGATGTGGCGCAGAGGCAATGATTGCGAAGCCAAACTTCCACAGCCGAAGTGTTTTTTCGGAAAACCTCGTTGCCGTGGAATTGCGCAATCTCGAGGTGAAATTCAACAAGCCGATATATGTGGATATGTGCATACTCGACATATCTAAAACGTGCCTGTATGGATTTCATCACGAGTATATGGTTCCTCTGTATCGAGATAAATGTAAAGTCATGGATACCGATACGGATAGTCTCATATATGACATTGAGAGCGATGATATATATGCCGACATGAAGTGCGACATTTTAAAATTCGATACAAGCGATTATTCGGCGAACAATAGGTATGGTATACCGCTCGTCAACAAGAAGGTACCCGGTTTCATGAAGGATGAATGTAATGAAGCAATTATGATCGAATTTATTGGACTTCGATCGAAAATGTACGCAACACGTGTCGAGGGTAAGAAGGACACGAAAAAGGTTAAAGGTGTCAAGAGTAGCATTGTGGCGAGGACAATTATGTTTGACGATTATGCTCAACGCTTGAAGGGAAATATTGAAATGGAGCGTAGTCAAACGTGCATTCGATCAAAGTTGCATAATGTCTACACGATTCGCGAGATGAAACTTGCTCTGAATCCTCATGACGATAAGCGGTATATCATACCTGGGACCTCTGGTACCCTACCATGGGGGCATTATAGAATACAGTCGTAAAAAGTTTTGTGATCTTTTTTTTTCCAACCATGATGTAAAATTGTGTACATTTTTTATGAATATCGATGTATGAAACTCGTGAAAATTATGTATATATTTTGTTCACTCGATGTTAAAATTGTGTTTGTTGTTGTAAATATTTAATCGTGCAAGAATGGATTGGTCATTTCCCGTAAATAAAGAAACGGACATTTTATAATCCCATGTGTTCACTCTATCCCTCTCCTGGTACCCACGTTCCACGAAAAAACATGCATAAGGTGTTCAAAGAGTTTCAAGAGACTTTCTACGACGTTCATGAGACGTTTGAAGATGTTCGTGAGATGTTCAAGAGACTTTCGAAAATGTTCATAAGACGTTTGAAGACATTCGTGAGAGGTTCGAAGACGTTCAGAGACTTTCGAAGACATTCAAGAAATCTTTGACGATATTCACAATACGTTTGAAGACATCAATGAGGGGTTCAACGGCGTTTCAGAGACTTTCGAAGACATTCACGAGGGGCTCGAAAACGTTCAACAGACTTTCGACGACATTCATAATCCGTTTTTCAGACATTCATGAGGGGTTCGAAGACGCTTAAGAAACTTTCAAAGACATTCGCGAGAGGGAGAATCCCCTTTTGTCGAAAGTCTCTTGAACGTTTTCCAGCCCCTCGTGAATGTCTGTGAAAGTCTCTAAAACGTCGTCGAACCCTTCATCGATGTCTTCAAACGTATTATGAATATCGTCGAAGATCTCTTGAATGTCTTCGAAAGTCGCTGAACGTCTTCGAACCTCTCATGAATGTCTTCAAACGTCTTATGAACGTTTTCGAAAGTCTCTTGAATGTCTTACGAACATCTTTAAACGTCTCATGAACGTCGTTGAAAGTCTCTTGAAACTCTTTGAACACCTTATGCATGTTTTTTCGTGGAACGTGGGTACGAGGAGATGGATAGAGTGAACACATGGGATTATACAATGTCCTTTTCTTTATTTACGGGAAATAGAAAATCCATTCTTGCACGATTAAATATTTACAACAACAAACATAATTTTAACATCGCGTGTATTAACGAGCGGTATACCATACCTATTGTCCGCCGAATAATCGCTTGTATCGAATTTTGAAATGTCGCGCTTCATCTCGGCATATATATCATCGCTCTCCATGTCCTATATGAGACTATCCGTATCGGTATACATGACTTTATATTTATCTCGATACAGAGGAACCATATACTCGTGATGAAATACATACAGGCCCGTTTTGGATATGTTGAGTATGCACATACCCACATATATCGGCTTGTTGAATTTCACCTCGAGATTGTGCAATTCCACGGCAACGAGGTTTTCCGAAAAAACACTTCGGCTGTGGAAGTTTGGCTTCGCAATCGTTGCCTCTGCGCCATATCTGCCCTCCCATTTTGTTAAAAGCTTTACATCTACATGATTGCGCACATTCTCCATCGTTTTGCCAAAGACCGCATTATTCATTAATTTGAACAAATTCTTTTCAAAATCGTTTTTGGTAGGCATTCGAAACTGGGTATTTAACTCGATATACGAACGCAGCCATAGGGATCGTGTAAACTGTAGGACTCTATGGATTTTCGTGAGGCGAAGCCCATGGTGTAAGCACTGTTGCAAATTCCGGTAGTGTATGATGTAGCGATTTTTATCGCAGACGGTTGCTAGCAGCTTTTCTTCCCGCTTATCCGGCGGTTTTTCATGTATTGGCCAAAACGGCAGGTCTTTGTGCGCATCATGTAGAGACTGGGGATATTCCAAGTCAACTTCAAGGATGTAACCTATAGGTGAGTCTAGCGCGATGCATGATGGATCGAAATTGGACACGTCGTTGACCCATCGAAAATCTGCGTATGGCAAGGGCTAGCACATTGCCCATCCATACGAATTGTTGACATCAAAATACATCAAGGACGATGATGCTTTTGATGGATCAAACGACTCCATGGACTTGTTATTAGCGTGTGCATATCGGTTTGAGCATTGACTCAGACCACCGCGTATACCCCGCTCAACGAATGAAACCATGTCGATGTCAGTTAGTAATTCAAACTTGACATTCGAGTGTTTTAACATTGCATCCCAGGTATATCCGGGCAATGTGTAGTAATACGCGGGATCGAGGCCACAGCTCTCAACACATGCATTTCGAAAGTTTTCGAAAATATCGGCTAATAACAAGACATCTGTCTTCAGATACAAATCGCTATAGTCACCCAGCGTTCGAATGGAGAACCGCTCCCAAACGTTTTCAGCATTTGCGTACTCGCTCTCACATACTGTATGATCTATCAGGGAACTGTAAATGCGTCACGTGGTGGTAGGCAAGTGTCGTCTAGCTTTGTCACGTCATCAATATATTCATAAGGGGAGACTCCTTTTCGTGTCAACAAATTGAAATCGTCTGTAGAGAGAGTTGGGAATTGCGTGCGTAAAATGTGGAGTTTGTTTTCGGTCAAGAATGAGGCTAATTTGTCGAGACTGGTGTTGAGGAATTTGCATAAGTCGATAAAGCGCAATTGGATCTTGTGTTTTGAATCGTCTGTAATTTCAACATGCTTCGTGAAGGAGATGTAATTCTCCTTTGGGATCAGAAGCACATCGGTCCTGCCTTTGAACGCTGTGGCCACTTCCTTGATTAAAAATGTGCATCATAACCGGATAAGTTGTGGAAAATGACTGGAATGAAAAATGACTGTTTGTAATTTAAGTTGCAGTTGGGATGGGCAGGGCCTCTATAGCGCCCAGTCAGATGGCAATGATCTCGAACGCGTACATGTTCTTGCGCAAATGGTTTCTCACATATGTGACATTGAGTCGCTGCTCGAACACTAGCCCACTCACTCGGTGTTGAATGCACCATTGGTACATTGTCACAGAAAGTTTCTTTTATCCGCAGTACTAGATTTTTTAGGTCTTCAACAAACCATGATATACAATCGGCACTGCGACGCGAGTGGTATGAAGATAATGAATCGTCATACGAACAACACACGTAATATCCGATAATAAATACTTCATGGTGTTGATACACATCTTTCGCTAGATTCTCCCCATTGGTCTTTGCCAACACCCACTCCAAATCAGGATACACAATGAAGGGATGTCGCTCTTTCCGGCTAAAGTTGCTGAATTGGAGCCACTTGTTGGTGTCGTTTGGTAGTCGGATCGCACCGTCATGTATTGCTCCACAATCGACCTCATGTGATTGCAATTTTTCCTCTTATCCGAAGTGGTGCAAACACCTGCAAAAAAAACAAGATTGTTTTGTTTAATTCGTCTAGCATATATAATTATATTTATATATATATATATATATATATTGAGACGGATAGAACCGTCTCGCGAGCGAGCGATGCGGAGATGCGACAAGGCCGTCGATGTTGACAAGCGCGATCACTGCCTCCAGGTGGTATTCGGGAAAGAACGGACCGAGAAAAGGGCCAAGTGGCGCCATCCCTCGGAACGCGGGAAAGATAGAGACAAAAAGAAAAGAAAAAATGAGTAAGTATTGAAGCAACATTTATTTAACAAAGGATGCTTGGGAAGGGGAAGAAAAGCGCGGGAAATAAGGGGTATATAAGGGCCACCTTGTGAGAGGAAAGGCCGACTTGTTTCAAGTCAGCTTTAAAGCGAGTACCGAAACGAGATATTAGTACAGGCTTTTTAAGCGTGGAAAGTATCGAACTAGGGAAAGCATTGGACAAAACGAAGCAAGTGAGCACAATAAATTTGAGAATCTCTTTTATTGTGAAGGTCTTAGTACCGGACGCAAGTACCCACTGATTGCAGCGGGGAAAGTGACCGTTGAGGAAAGGAGCCGAAACATTAAAAGAGAAGGTAAAAAAGAGAATTTTTGGAAATCTTTTTTTAAATGATTTTCACACGAGTCTCGAGCGGAGGTGCCAAGCTTTTATGACTATGGAACGTGGACTTTGCCATTAGTAATGAAATAAGCGCATGTCCGAGCCCGAAAGGCAAGGAAGGCGACTGAACAAGGAAAGTGGCAAAGAGGAGCAAGTACAGAAAGGAGAGTATAGGCACCATCCGATTAGAAAAAGTGCGATAATCAGAGAAAAGAAGAAAATCACGAATCTCGCAAATATTCGAAGGAGAAAATTCGGTAATTTAAAGGAGAAAGCATAGAATCACGAAACTCGAAGCATCCCGCGTTAATAAACGTCAGAATATTAAAGCTGACAGCCAGCTGTAGGCCTAGATGAAAACAGATAACTAGAGCGAGAGAGAAGGAACAACAACAAAGGGGGCAGTGGCACACACAATTGGAGCATTTAAAATTTCGAATACATACAAGTCAAAGATGTACATACAACAAACGTACACAAACACGAAACGGCGGCTATTATAGAAAAGGAGTGACTCGTTACCCGGGCAATGGAGGCTCGCGAAAGTCCGAAGACGTAGCAAGCCCCGCCTCCGCGGTACGCGAGAGCCGCGACAGCTAAACCGACCGAGCGCGCGAAACCCAGATACAGGGCGATTCAAAATTTGTTTGTAACATGAGATGAAGCGAAATATGAATAAATCTTCGTTTATTTGTTGAGACATAAAAGGTTGACACTAATTTACTCCCTTATCGTGGCTCGAATCCTCATAAATTTAATGTAACTAGGGGTGACCCGTTACATTTGGCGCCCAACGTGGGGCACGATAATAGTAAAGAAAAACCTATAGAATAAACAAAACAAATATGTCACAACCAAACGAAGAAATATCCCTCCAATGGGAATCAACGACGGCTGATGGTCTATTAAGGATAGAAAGAGATAGAGCCCGTTAGAATATCGGACGCCTATCGGAAATTGCACCAGTAACAGAAGAAATCTCCCAAAACAATGGTACATTCAGGGTAGTAAGAAATGCTAATGCAACCATGGAAGAGATAGACGACACCTTGAAGTCAACAATAATCGCAATAAATAAGATGAGGAACGAACAACGACTGGATCGGAAAACCACTCAAAAACAGTTACAAGAACAGGAAAAAAATGCATCAACAGAAACAGAGTAACATCAGACGAATTTAGAAAAATTTTGAGAAAGGAGGTAGAAGAATCGGAAGCAAGAAACGAACGGAAATTGATTATTGCACAGGGGCTGATGGAAGACCAATTCGAGCAGATGAAAAACGACAATAAAGAAGAAACTGAGCACATAGATGAACGTCTCAAGCAGGCCATGGACAACCTGGCTCAAATCGCAGAATCATCGAGGAAGATGGGGAGCACCGTCGCGGAGAATTCTAGGCGAATAACACGGTGTGAAGCAGCGCTTAAAAATCAAGCAACCGGGTCCGGACACAACGTCACGTGGAGCAACGGACTAAATACCAGTCAGATGTACGCCGCCAAGCAAAAACGACCCACGTTCACAGGAGATGGCCGGGAAAGACCTATGCGATACCTGAAGGATTTCAAGGAATTTTGGAGGTTCACCGGAAGTGGCGATCTCCACTACATGATCAGCCAATCGCTCAAAGACGCAGCTGAAGATTGGTGGTGTGTAGTGGAGGAGCAAGTTCACACAATCGAAGAATTCGCTACGAAGTTCCGTGGAAGATATTGGAGCGAGGAAATGCAGGATAACATCCAGCGAAATTTGGAGTTTGGGAAATACGACCATGACGGGCATAAGATGACCCGAGCAGAGTATGCTTCCCGCATCTTTGGAAATGCAAAGGAGCTGATGGAAAAACTGAAGGACGAACAAATAATAAAAAATTGGCCAAACATTTCGATGAACATACATGAATGGCGGTTCGAATTGGCGCAACAAAAACGAGCGAGGAATTCTTGGAAATACTCGAGGAAACTGAGGGAAGTGGCCCACCGAATCACAAAATGAATGGACCTAGGTTTCTCCCCGGTAACCAAACATGGAATCAAAACAGCTTCCAAGGAAACAGAGGTTTTCAGCCCCAGAGTAAGCCATGGGAAAATTCAGGAGCATGGCCACGAGCCGGAAGATACGAGCCTGGACCACGATGGGGGCACCCAGGACAGGGAGCAAGCCGACCCCTGAACCCAAATGCGCCGGTTTGGAATTCAGGACTCGAAAAACCAGAGAACCAGCCTCAGCAAACCTCCTGGCAAAAACAAGAGAAGGTGACGAGATAGTTGGAGGAAAATAATAAAACAATCGGGAAACGAATAACGGTTGCGCCCGTAATGATGGAATCTGAAGATTTGGAAGGACTATCACGAGGCGCAACCAGTGACGACGAAGAAACAAAATACGCGCTTGAAGAGGCCCAGGAGAGACAACACAGGAACAAAAAGAAGAGAGAGAAGAAGAAAGAAACAAAAAAAATAACAGAGAGAAACATAGGATTCATTGAGTGGAAATCGTCACAATCGGAAGAAAACAAGAAGCGGAAAATGAGAGAATACGGAGGAAAGAAGAAAACAGTATTAATAATCCCACAAATGAACAATATGGAAGTGGACCAGAAAGAAAGGAAAATAGAAGGACAAAAGAACAACGAGGGAAACGGAGCGAGAGAACGAGAAGACCCGTTCGAAAGCCCGAGAAAATTCCTCCAGGAAGAAAACGATAACAAAATAGGACTTGGAAAGAGATATCCCCGATGTGCAGAATTAACGATCAGAATGGAGGGGCAAAACGTAAAAACACTCATCGACAGCGGCAGCGAAGTCACCTGCATATCCAAGGATCTATACGATCAACGGAAAAAAACATTTGGGCAATGCCCGGTGCTACCCGTCACTAGCACAAACCTGAATGGGGCTTTTGGAGGCAAGTCAGGAAGGATTCGGCAACAAATCATGGTCGATGCAGAGATCCAGGAACAGAGGGGAACTCTGCAAGCCCTGGTAATCCCCACTCTCCAGAGAGAAGCGATCCTGGGAATGGATGGAATGTTAGAGTTTAAAATCGTGATAGACACAAACCAGGGTGAAATCCGAGTAGGTGACAAGGTGGTAGCACTTTATGAGGGGGAGTTTTGGACCGAAATTGATGATTCAAAGGATCAACAGATTAATTGCACCACGGAGGAAGCAAACGAACTCTCACTGCAAATTACAGAAGAGGAGGTGGATGAAAAGCTGCAGGAATGCCAGGGAATACCCGAGGCAGTCCTAAAACAGTCCAAGGAATTAATATGGGCATACCGACACATTTTCGACAAATGCCCAGGGAGAATGAAAGAATACGTACACCGGTTAGAATTAGAAAATCCTGAGCCAAATGTACACCGATCATACCCAATCCCAATGCACTACAGAGAAAAAGTAAGAAGAGAAATCCAAAGGATGATGAATCACGGGGTAATTGAGCGGGCGAAGAGCCAATACATCAACCCATTAGTTTCAGCCATAAAAAAAGACGGTTCAGTCAGACTATGCCTTGACGCCAGGCAACTGAATAAATATTTAAAGGGGGATCACGATACAGCACCTCCAAGTGAGGAAATTTTTCAACAATGTGGGGGAATAAAAATTATGTCGAGTCTTGACATGACTAGCAGTTTCTGGCAGATCCCATTAAATGAAGAATCAAGAAAATACACGGCATTTTTACACGGCGGTAAATGCTATCAATTCACGGTCACCCCGTTCGGTTTGAAGACTAGTACAGCAAGTTTAATCCGGGGACTGGAGATTGCACTGCAAGGATTAGGAAATTCAGTCATAAATTTTGTTGACGATCTACTGTGCATGTCAAAGAATTACTGGGCACACCTAGAAGACCTTGAAAGGATCTTGAGAAGGATTGATCAACACAAAATGACGCTAAATTTCAGAAAATCGGCATTCTTCAAACAAGAGGTTACTTTCCTAGGACACATTTTGAGCACAAAGGGATTGAGGCCACACCCAGATAAGGTCAGGGCGATTCAAAACTTCCCCAGACCAAACAATGTAAGGCAATTGCGCGGGTTTCTAGGATTAATAAATTTCTATACAAAATTTACGAGTCAACACGCCAAAGAAACGGTGCCACTACTGGGATTGCTAAAAAAAGAAAAGATGTGGAAATGGGAAAGAGAAGAAGAACAAGCGTTTGAAAGAATCAAGAGGATATTCACCGACTCAGTCATGCTGAAACACCCAGACTCAAGGAGACCTTACACACTGACAACGGATACAAGCGACCGCGCGTTAGGAGCAGTCTTAAGTCAGCACGATGAGAAAGGACAGGAAGGGGTAGTCGTCATGTTCGCCAGCAGAACCCTCAAGGGGGCAGAAATAGGGTATATCACAACAGAAAAAGAACTGTTGGCCATTGTCTGGGCATTACAGAAATTCCGGACATATCTGCTAGGGGCAAAGATCCGAGTAATCACGGACCACAAGGCCCTAACATTTTAAAAAATGTGCCGATTTGCGGGAGAAAGACTGCTGAGATGGGCCCTTCTTATCCAGGATTATGACCTGGAAATCGAACATCAACCTGGAGAGAGAAACAGGGTCGCAGATACACTAAGCCGACCACCAGAAGGAATCGATCTCAACAGCCCTGGGGAAAATGTGCGGGCAGCCACGTTGGTGAGAGGGCTATCACAAGAACTGGTTGAAGGTCTCAGGACGATCAAGGAACAACAACAAAAACAAGAAGACCTAAAGAAAATTTGGGACAAATGTCAGGAACCAACTGACAACGCAACATACAGGATATACAAGGAAAGCTTACAGAAACGGACACGAGACGGAACTTGGAAGATTATGCTGCCGGAAAAACTTGCAAAGGCGTTAATAAAAGAATGCCATGAAGTATACGGTCACCAGGGAGCCAGAAAGGTTTTTCAAATGCTAAATGAGGACTTTGCATACCCACGCATGGCTAGACGGGCGCGACAAATCTTATCAACATGCGACACATGCCAGCGAAACAAAGTCCCCAATCAGACGTCATACGCGGAGATGCGAATAATAATACCGGAGGGGCCGAATGACTTGGTATCCATTGACTTTTATGGACCATTACCTACATCAGTCGGAGGGACCAAACACATCCTGGTCACAATCGACGCGTTCACCAAATACGTGGTGTTATACCCTCTAAAAAAAGCAGACGCGGCGGCAACGATACGGAAAATATTCGGGGACTACATCCCTTGATATGGGAAATCGAAAAGGATACAGTTCGACCATGGCACACAATTTACTTCGAAACAGTGGTTGGAAAAACTGAGAAACGAAGAGATAAAGGGAATTTTCTCGTCTATTCGGCATCCGCAAGATAACATTGTGTAGAGAGTGAACCGAGAATTAGGCCGCTTCTTTAGGACCTTTCTCGAAGAAAAACACTCGGGATGGTTCAAGTGGGTACCGATCATACAGGAATGCATTAATCAGACCCATCACGAGACGATGGAATTTCCGCCAGATGAACTACAGAAAAAGAAGAAAACATATAGAGCATGAAGAGAATGGATACTCGGATTAAAGGAAGGACTAGGAAACAAGGAAATTACTCACGAAGAAAAGTTGGCATTAGTAAAAGAAAGGCTAAGGAGGAAAGGATGGGCCCGGGTACAAAAATTCAACGCTACCCACAAGACATACCGGTTTCAGGAAGGAGCATGGGTATTAGCAAGGGCATTGAATGTCTCAGATCCGGCGAAACAGATAACGGCAAAATTCCTACCTCTCTATGAGGGCCCATACATTATAAAAAAATGTGTAGGACTGGCGACGTATCTACTCGCAGACCCAGAAACGAAAACGGACAGAGGAAAATTCCACGGAAGTCTATTAAAAATTATCAACGTGTGGAAAAAGGAGAAATAGAGGGAGGAGTAAGGAAAGGGGTGGGACACCAACGGCCAAAAGGACAGGAGGCACCGCCCGGCGAGGAAATCGAAGCGTCCAAAAATCAAAACTAAGTGGGGAATACGGTATATAAGTCGGATTCACATCAGCGGTAGAGAAAAAGAAAATAATATGGAGCGCGAGAGACAAACAGAAAGCAGAGTGAGAGAGAGGAAGGAGGTCAGCATTGAATGGAAATTGACGCGGATAGAGCTACCGAAATTCAGATCGAGGAGACGACAGTGGAAACGACTTTAAAAAAAAACATAAACAAAGGAAAGAGAGTCGAGGCGGCGGGAAAAAGGGAGAGTCACTCGACATCACAATAATCGAGGTAACCGATGAGAAAATAAGGACGTGGTACCCGGGCAAGTCGCTTGGACTCTAAAAAAAAAAAAGAAAGTGCGCAGCCTGGCAGAAGAAATAGGGGCGGCAGTCCAAAGATAATCGTCGAAGAGACAACACGCAATCAAATATGGCATACCCTTATCGCAATTATCCCGTACGAGAATTAGAAGGAAAATACGGAGATACCGAAATCGTCTCAATAATTGGAGTAGGGCGGTTTTATGTCCATCTACAAGGAGCGGGGGAAGTGGTCCAAGAAATCGAAGGGATAACGAAGGAATACCCGGAAATTCATCCGGTAATCGAGGAGGAATTGTTCGACGGAGCCAGCATCCTCATCAAGAACGCGGGGAGTCTGACCCGGGCCACCGTGGGACGACGCCTCGAGGATCGGTACGAGGTCTGGTTGGGAGATTGGGGGGTAGTGACGATAGTAGAACAAAATAAGTGCTTTACGCCACCCCAACGACTAAAGGAGATCCCATACCAGGCCGTCGCCTGTGCCCTACCGGACGTGGTAGCTCGAAACAGTACAGAAACAACGGAAGTACAGGAGGAGATCTGCGAAATCGTTGAGGGGCAACGATGGACCATGGAGATCGTGAGGAGGGCAGAGGACCGATCCGGCATTTGGGTAAAGATGACCTTGGAAGGCGAGTCGCCACTGCGCGGCCAAACCCTGAGTCGAATTATGACGGCGCAGGGGTGGGCAGCAGCGACACAACGAGCACCAAGTTTCGGATGGGTGCATCCCGGTGAAAGAATCGGCGAGCCAAGGGTGCATCACCAACATGCAAGAAAACACCGAACATGGCATAAAGAATCCGTAACGCAGGCACGGGGGCAGGCGTCTACGCATGAGTCACCAGAACCGCGGGGCGTCATGGAGAACAGACTGGCGGAAATCCATGGGGACGAAGAGGAGGACGAGCAGTGCCCCGAATGGCAAGGGACACCGTGGTCAGAACGAGAGGAAGACACACAAGATACAAGTGAGAGCGAAGACGACGATCGCTCAGTATCGTCCATATAAACAAAAAATCGGTTGTCCGTAAAGTCGGTTTACTGACGATAGTTGAACGTGACAACGTCATAAGAAAATACTGATGGAATGGTTTCATTTTTCAAAAGAAATTTTTTATTTTGTTTGTTTGATAGATATTTTGTATGGATATAGAGAAGGAGGTAAATGGAAATCACAATTGAATTGATCAAGTTACATTTATTTGTACGCATAAATACAATTATGTCAATTTTTTTTTTTTTTTTTTACAATGTACATATTTTTTGCAAGTATGAATGTGCTTTGAGCAATTGTTTTACAACTTTTATTTTTTCATAAAATTCTTCGTTCAGAAAATCATTTTAAATTTACAAAATACTTGAATAAAATGTATTGTTTAAATTTCTACTCGACTGTTAAAATTTAATTTTTGATTTTATTATTTTATAACAATAAATTTTGTATTGACATTATTTCTTTCAGCAAGTAAACTGAATAAAAGTTGTTGTTCAATTAGTTACTTAATTATTTTTGCAAATTTAATTGTAATTTGTTGTAAAAAAGTAATAATTTTGAATAATTTATTATAAGAATAAACTGTGATTAAATTATTGTTCATGAATCTTAAATTTAAAATTAAAAATTTGGAAACACCATTAAAATTTTTGTAACTCTAGCTTTTAAAAAGCCCGCCTCAATGTGTTTGACATAGGAGAAAATTGTTCCCTTTGACGGCTGGCTGGTCCAACCTGTCATTTCAGACACGTTGTTATGATATGTGGAAGATTTAACATTTATGTTTTAATTTTTTGAAATCATAGCTACGCTCGATAATTATTTCGATCGAATAGTAAAGCAATTGATTTTTACTCATCGTGAAATAGTTCTGTTAACTTATTGTTATAGTTTTGTCAATTATAGCATAACCTACAATCGCTGCACTAGCGGACCGATGCTATTTATTTTAATGATGAAAGCACGAATATTCGACAATATATCACTGAACATATATTTAATATCGAAAGAATCATTACCTTTATCGCCGCAATTATCGTTGCTATAAACAATTGACACCACATGCACTTTTCACTGCACTTGATACTTGACGAAAACATGTACATGTATTATTGTATAGCAGCTGTCCACGCGGACGCATCGCTCATGGCCTCTGCACACTGCGCGCGATGGGCGACAAGCGATGAGCGATATCCAATGAGAACTCGAGTATGACGGAAATGCTCTATGAGAGTGACGTTGCCATTGGATATCGCTCATCGCTCGTCGCTCGTCGCTCGCAGTGTGCAGAGGCCATCACTCAAGTAGGAGAGAGACAGATGTCGAACGCTGCCGAACGCTGCCGAACGCGGAGGCCGATTGTGCCTCTTTGTCGCTCGTTCCGCGCTCTCGCTTACACTTCAAGCCTTAGATGGAACGCCTCAAAGCGAGGTAACGGCGATGAGTCATGCTTTTTCGTGCGTGCAGCCGGCTCCATCGATTTATAAGACGTTATCACGTCAAAAAAAAGTGTACAAATTTTTTTTTTTTTGTAAGTGATATAAAGGAACAAAAATACTTTTGTTTTGTTGCGGGCAACAAACATTTTTTTAATTTTTTTTTTGAAAGTATGAAGGAGAGATATTTTTTTATGTGTGAAAGTATGAAGGAGAGAATATATTTTTTTTGTGAATTGTGAAAGTATGAAGAAGAGTTTTTATTGTAAAAGCGTGTAGGAAAACTTTTTTTTGAAGGAAAGTATGAAGGAGTGATTATATATTTTTTATAAAAAAAAAGACATGAAATCTGTGAAACCTCCTAAAATTTGTTAAAAGAACAAAATTTGATGAGGATTCACAGGTTTCGGGGGGGGGGGGGGGGGGCAATGAGAGGGATAGAAGCGTCTCGCGAGCGAGCGACGCGGAGATGTCACAAGGCCGTCGATGTTGACAAGCGCGGTCACTGCCTCCAGGTGGTATTCGGGAAAGAACGGACCGAGAAAAGGGCCAAGTGGCGCTATCCTTCGGAACGCGGGAAAGATAGAGACAAAAGGAAAAGAAAAAATGAGTAAGTATTGAAGCAACATTTATTTAACAAAGGATGCTTGGGAAGAGGAAGAAAAGCGCGGGAAATAAGGGGTATATAAGGGCCACCTTGAGAGAGGAAAGGCCTACTTGTTTCAAGTCAGCTTCAAAACGAGTACCGAAACGAGATATTAGTACAGGCTTTTTAAGCGTGGAAAGTATCGAACTAGGGAAAGCATTAGACAAAACGAAGCAAGTGAGCACAATAAATTTGAGAATCTCTTTTATTGTGATGGCCTTAGTACCGGACGCAAGTACCCACTGATTACAGCGGGGAAAGTGACCGTTAAGGAAAGGAGCCGAAACAATAAAAGAGAAAGTAAAAAGAGAATTTTTGGAAATCTTTTTTTAAATGACTTTCACACGAGTCTCCAGCGGAGGTGCCAAGCTTTTATGACTATGGAACGTGGACTTTGCCATTAGTAATGAAATAAGCGCATGTCCGAGCCCGAAAGGCAAGGAAGGCGACTGAACAAGGAAAGTGGCAAAGAGGAGCAAGTACAGAATGGAGAGTATAGGCACCATACGATTAGAAAAAGTGCGATAATCAGAGAAAAGAAGAAAATCACGAATCTCGCAGATATTCGAAGGAGAAAATTCGGTAATTTAAAGGAGAAAGCACAGAATCACGAAACTCGAAGCATCCCGCGTTAATAAACGTCAGAATATTAAAGCTGACAGCCAGCTGTAGGCCTAGATGAAAACAGATAACGAGAGCGAGAGAGAAGGAACAACAACAAAGGGGGCAGTGGCCGAGCAAGGCCGAATCGGCGAAATCGCGAAGACCGCGCGACACACTTAGGCACACACAATTGAAGCATTTAAAATTTCGAATACATACAAGTCAAAGATGTACATACAACAAACGTACACAAACACGAAACGGCGGCCATTATAGAAAAGGAGTGACTCGTTATCCGGGCAACGGAGGCTCGCGAAAGTCTGAAGACGTAGCAAGCCCCGCCGCCGCGGTACGCGAGAGCCGCGACAGCCAAACCGACCGAGCGCGCGAAACCCAGATACAGGGCGATTCAAAATTTGTTTGTAACATGAGATGAAGCTAAATATGAATAAATCTTCGTTTATTTGTTGAGACATAAAAGGTTTACACTAATTTACTCCCTTATCGTGCCTCGAATCCTCATAAATTTAATGTAACTAGGGGTGACCCGTTACAATATATATATACATATATATATATAATGGTAACTACATACCGATCACAGATATATTTTTTATGCCCGTTTTTGTTCAGTTGCTTCGTCACGAGTCTCGACGGGTTCTTGATCCATACGAAGTACCCCACATTGCTGTCCTCAGTATCCTGCATGTACAGCAAATTGATGTGCTTTTCCTTCTTGTGTTGCGTGACTCGTATCGGAACAATGTCCTTTTTGGTGGTGGTGATATACACGTTGATCGATACATTGTTATGAGCTTCAAATTCTTTATTTTGATGTATCGTCACCGGGAATTCGATATGCTTCAGATTCAATACTGTCGAATAATGAGGGTAAGAAGGTGGACGGTCACTGTCCCGTTTGTCTGGGTATACAGCAGCGACAACTGCCCATGCGAAACATGCATTACTGCCCGATTTTCCGTTAACCACAGCCCTCTTCATCATTATTTCCCGCGGCAATGATATGGAGCACCCGGCACGCATCGGATTACATTTATTCACATTTATCGTGAGGTTAAGAATTTTGCGCAGAGTCCAGCCACTATCACGTTCTTGAAATTCATCGAGTAAGGTTCAAGTGGGCTCCACAACACGATGTTCATACCACTCACTTAAATCGCTTGTTCTAAATAGTTCGCAGTTTCGCGTGTTGACACTTTTATTCGCATGTTTGTCACCACTCGCGAATTCACCATTAAACACAGTATTGATTTTGATGCTGTTGTGCTTGCTGATAATATTTTGCACATGATGAAGCACTAGGACGCGAGCATCAGTTAGAAAGTGTCTCGGCTCGATGTGGCTGCGATTGATGATGGAACCGGTCAAAATCCGACTCTCGAAGGATGTTTCAATCTCTCGCCAGATTAACTCATGATCACCATGTCCTGCACCCGTGTGTATGAAACGGCTCCGCAAACAATTCCTCAATCCTTCCAGACGCGCTATTTGGGCTATTAGGGACTATTGAGGTTCAATTAATAATCGCGGGCGATTAATCCGGCTTTGCCTTTCCAGCCCTTCGATGAACTCGTCGCATCGTTGCTCCCACGCGGTAAAATCTTCGATCGAGCCTAAAAACACGGCTTGGTCATGCAAGATTTGCTCCATGTTGATGAGTACGAAAAAACTTCCACGATGTTAACACACTGACTGCTTCATGCAAAGTGCGGCCAGATTTGAGCGCAGCGGATCATTAAAAAGGCTCTTCCTTCGGGAAAAAATCGGCCCTCTCTCTCGGGAAAACAGAATTTCCCGATAACGCGTAGATCGCTCGGGGAAGATGAGACAAAAACAGGAAGTCGGAATGCATCGGGTCGAAAGATTTTATGGGTCCTGCAGCTCAAGTGGTTCATCGGCGCCAACGGCCCTTGTTCCCTAAAGTTTATAGTTTTTCCGAGAAATCCTGACTTGTCGAGACCTGTCTAAAGTGTTGGCGACACTCGTGACAGGAGTGGACACGCATGCAAACATCTTGACATTATCTTTCGGAATGGAGACCTCGACTTTTCAAGAGCTGCACTCAAGTGGTCCATCCGCGGTCCCTTTGATCCCTAAAGATTATAGTTTTTTTCCGATGAACCTGTCAGGACCTGTCTGGAGTGTCGGCGAACTTGGAGATGAGGCGGATGCAATAGACATTGTCTTTCGGAATGGAACCAGCTGCATGTCATAAATAATGGACTTTGAAAGGCCGCCATTCATGTGGCGCCTAACGTTTTCATATTACCGAAAATTGTCCGACCCATATGTGGTTGTCACACGCACGCACGCACGCACGCACGCACGCACGCACACACACACACACATACGCACGCACGCACACACGCGCGCGCGCGCACACACACACACACACACACACACACACACACACACACACACACAACACTCATCGACAGCCGCTTCCCCGCCAGTCGCTCTTCGGACTACATGCATACCCACTCCATAGGGACATCCTGTGCCGTCACACGCGTCCGCCCCCCTCCCTCCCGCGGTACTTAGCTTCACCGCGCTGGACCCCCTCCTCCGCCGTACCCCCTGCACTGCGCTTCCCCGCGCTGGACCCCCCATCCGCCGTACCCTACCGCACTGTACCCCCTCCCTCCACCGTAATCCCCGCACTTGGCTTCCTCGCGCTGGACCCCCCCCCCTGAGATGCCGCAACTTGCGTTAGAATCAGCATAGCCCTACTACTTAACAATGTAATTAAGCATTACTCGTAACGCGGCAAGACTCTTCGAGGGCTGACTTGTAGTCGCGTCGAGGGTAATCATTGAGTCTTTTTCCTCATGGTATACGCTGTCGCGCTTTTACCTTCCCCGACTCTGTCCACCTTATAATCTCTATCCGGCTTATATCATCTCTACCCGTACCCCACCCGTTAAACCTAGTCCTCGTGGCGACCACAGCCGACTTACGCTACACAATACCGCATTCGCCGAGGCCACGGGGCAACTGTGGAAAACCCATACCGGTATGGACGGCCCTGTACTTTCCTGATGCCATGGTGCACAGACTTCAACCTAAAGTTCGTACACCTCGGCCTCAGAAGAATCGGCTTTCCGCTCACTGGTCGATGCGCCAGTCAGATTACGGCTAAGCGGTCGACGCTCCTAGCGTCAGCCGCGCGTAGCGCCGCTCAACAGTAGTGATCGCCCGAGCCGCACTCCGACCGCCCATCCCGATCCACGAGTTAAAGTCATCTGACTGAGAGAACTTATTTTATATTTACAGCATTCATTTCTGATATTGCCCAATGCATTTTTTAGTTATCGGGGTGGTTTGACATTTTTACAGCGAACTTATAATTGCGTCGATATTGAATCATACGCTTTTTGAATGTAAATTTATTTTCAATGTTCAGAAAATGATTTAAACAAGACACTCAGTCATAGAGTTCCTGTGGAATACTTATCTGCTGATTCGGTGAAAGCTCTAGACTAGCTCGAGCAGCCTTTTGACACTGCTCCTTAACAGGGCCGCTATTGTCTTCACTTTTAAAACAGAGACGCAACCGCAATTACGACTATTGTATAAATATTTTTTTTACATAATTTGGAAAAATATCAAAATTGCGCATCAATCATTGTTTCAAGACGAAGAATACGACCACTCGATCTATGGGGCCGTCCATTAATCACGTGAGGCTCCGATAGCGGGAGGGAGGGGGTTTGGATAACATCACGATTTATCACGCTGGAGGGGTGGGGGGGTGGGGGGTGTGTGGAAATATCCCGTGTAGTTTTTTGTGCTTTTGAATTTTTGCTACGCAAAGTAACCGTTTTTTTAATTTATTTTCTACTCTACCACTCACAGCGCTAGTTGTACTCTTACACCCTGAGGCGCGCACAGAGGCTACGGTCGTTATGTACGACGTGCGGGCCTCGCGCCTGCGCAATAAGAATATGGTAAGATAACTACTAGCGCCATGAGGAGAGATAGAAATTTAAAAAAAAGCGGTCAAACAGCGCAGCATTTATATATGCAGTAGAGGATAGGAGCTGTTACCGCCCCGGCTGTGCCTGAAAAGTGACGTGAAAACAGTTTTTAGATCTATTGCATTTCGTCTGGCTACCTGTGGGTCATTTATATTACGCCGGCGCGGCGCTCGTCCGCCAGGCGGTAGCGTGCCGGGCGCTGCGCGAAGGACGGCGCGACGACTGTAAGTAGGTTTAACGTGTACTACGAAGTGCATCATGATTGGTGCGTGATATGCATGAATAATATAAGCTTGTGAGGTAGAAGTGTAAATTACCAACAAAAGATTCGCCAATAATACGTTCCGCTAATTTTGTCACAAAAGATCTTGTAAAATGATAGTTTAATAACGATTTTTACTATTTTAAGTGTTCACGCTGCCTCTTGTTAAACTAGATGATTCCGAGCTCTGCTATGTTAGTGTGGATATTGAACCATAATATATTCCTAACGTAGACAAATAATGCGCCTGTGTAACACTAAAACATTCAGCTAATTTTACAAGCCATATTGTAAAATGCTACATATTTTATTACTTTTCATGCTGTATGATGAATTGAATGAATCACTGAAAGAGTGTTGTTATGCATAATAAACTTTCTAATAAAAGTATTTCAACTGTGGTGTGTGTGTGTGTGTGTTTTTTTATTAATTGGGGGGAAATCCTTTGTGCACCGTAGGTTGCATTTGCAACCCATGTGTTGGACTCGCGCACTTGCTGCACCAACTAAAACCCTGAACCTCTTTCTCACTGACCTTTTCTCCTCCCGCGGGACCGCCGCCAAGCATTACTTCGCGAGAGTGATCACAGTCGTAACTCTTCCTCCGATGGTGCCGACGGGCTTGCTTTCTCTTTTTTCAAGCATCAGCGGCTATCGTCGCTGTCTTGCTTCTTTTCTTCTTGGCGCAGTTTCTTCAGGACCGCCGTAGCAAAGCTACTAATCGCTGCCCAGTTCTCTTCTATTATCATCATGAGTCTCACCAAGGTCTCTGGAGTTGGTGCTTCCGCTAGTACATCCTCCAGTTCCTCTCTTCTTTCTCGGAATCGTGGGCACAGGAAGAACGCGTGTTCAGCATCCGCTGGTACTCCACAACCCCTTGGACAGTCCGCAGACTTATCGTGATGAAACCTATGTAGGTATGTTCTGAAGCAGCCGTGGCCTGATAGCATCTGCATTAGGTAGTTGACCTCCCCATGTTTGCGGTTCAGCCAACTATCTGCCAGCGTTGTAGGCTGCGTTTCCCGATTTCATCTCTGTGCTCATCTTGGAGTCCTGTCGGTGACCTCCTCTGGTGGTATAGGGATCTTCTCTCTTCGGCCAGGACCTCTATAGGTGTCATTCCCGCGAGTACGTATACTGCATCTTCCGATACTGTGCGGAACGCACAGGAAACCCTTAAGGCGCTGAGCCGGTAGACCGCTGCCGTCTTTCGTCGGTACTGTTCGGTAGTCAATGCATTGCCCCAAATGGCAATACCGTAGGTCAGGACCGAAGTGACCACTGATGTGATGACCAGTAGTTTTCTTCTCACCTGCCTCGGCCCGCTTATGTTTGGCATCAGTCGCGCTAACGCCGCTCTAACCTTTTCCGCCTTGCCAACGACGTACTCCACGTGCTCCTTGAAGCTGAGTCGTGCGTCGATCATCAGACCCAAGTATTTTATACTAGGTTGCGATGTAATTGTGTGATGTCCCACAGTCAGCTCTATCTTATTTCTGCTGGTGATCAGCACAACCTCTGCCTTGTGCTCAGCTCGTTTCAAGCCAGCTGTACCCATCCAGTGCTGGATGTAGGTGTATGTCTCTTCGAACATCCTATTAGCTTGTCCAAGATATTTTGCAACGATCACCACTGCGGCGTCATCGGCAAATGCGACTATCTCTACTCCTCTCGCGGTGTTAGTTTCGACAAGCCGTCGTACATTATGTTCCACAGAAGTCCGAGCCTTGAGATACGGCCCCAGTGATACTGTACTCTTCTGGTCTATCTTCTATGTCATACTTCAGAAACCTGTTGTCAAGGTAGCTTCCTATTATCCTTTTCAAGTAAGATGACACGTTCAGCTTGTCCAGCGCACAACAGATGTTACTCCACCTGGCTAAATTAAAAGCGTTTTTGAAATTAAGGACGACCACGAGGCATAACTTACTTGCCCCACCTTTCCTCCACCTTGTGCCGGAGCTTGCTTGACAGGTTTCAAGCAGGTCATGACTACCTTGACCTGACCCAGGGATCACATTCGACTTCACAGAGTAGCTCAATGCAGCGGTTGCTTGTTGCTCCGCTTGATTGCCTTAGCCAGCGCAGTTCGCAGCTCAGGAATGGTGGTCGAGGTTTCTGTATGGTTCCGAGATGACTTCATTGCCCAGGCACGGAAGTCACCCGCAATCGCATGTGGAGTCCTGTCCTTGCTGTTTTTTATCAGTCGGTCCAGATGTCTTCAGAGTTCGCCAACGTCGTGCTCGGTGGCATGTAGAAGCTGAAGATGTCAGCGCCGTTTATTTTTGCACTAACAAAGCTCTCTTGCACTCTCTTTGAGATGTCCTGGAATGGGTACTCGCCGCAGGCCCAGATAGCGGCTTTGCCCGCTTTATCCGCTACCCAGGAATGGTGGTCGAGGTTTCTGTATGGTTCCGAGATAATCGCCACGTCAGTCTTGTGCTCCCGCACAATCAGGATGAGCAGATCCTGCGCCACTTCACAGTGTTCAAGATTCACTTGCAGTACTCTCATTCTCGCTTTCGGATGAGCGTCTGGTAGGCCTTCTTATACACTGGACATTTGAAGCTTCCTGCAGCATGCTTGTAAGCACCATCATCCTCTTCGCCGCTACACAGAGCATAGTGGGGCTCTGCAGCACACTGTGTGTGTGCGCGTGGCTCCAAATTTTTATATTTCCGAAAAGAATATGATTTAAACTCGTCGGAGTACATTTCGCTGGTACCTTATATTTTCAGAGTGGCAGTGAGAATGTTCGTAACTTGCCAGTCGCGCCCATTGAACGAACTTCGTCTTAAAAACTTCCTACGATGTGCATCTCTAAATCGGACTGGCCGGAAACTAAAGATGAACAAACTGACAGCAGCCAAAGCACTTTTAAAAGGTACAGTACAGGTACAGCACAGGTAAAATGCCATATAATGCTGTAGAATATGACTTATGATTCATACTTGGTCTAAGACCAAAACTTGTATTCAGTTGATTTTTTTAAATTTATCTCTCTTACAAAAACAGTTTTTAAAATGGGAATTTTCCAGGTGTTCGGAAACGCAGAGGTCAACCCTTGGATTCTAGCGACGAAGATGCACCAGACGCCCCAAGCACAAACAGCCCTATACGTGCTGCTTGTGCTGCACGTACGTTTGTACGTGCTACTCCTGCACAAGGCACATTGAAGAATCCAATGTCCCTTCTTCAAGTGGAACTTGACTTAGCAGTTCGTCGTAGGAATTCTCTGAGCACCGGTGGGAACGAGCGAGTTTCTCTACGTCAAGTAGAGAAACTACGCAATGAAATCAATCACTGCAAAAAATAACTATCGAAGAAGGAGAAGCCCATGTGTCACTCCAAAAGACACAGGCGTTCAATAAAATCAAAGGTTGAACTTGCTTGCCATCACAGACCCAATTTAGCTAATCTGCTCAACGTTCGCTCTACCCCAGGCCGCCCACGCCTAGAGGAGCAACAACCGGAATTACTGAAAACTATTGTCGATGTTGCAATGTTTGGTGCTTCTGCGGCGGAACGACGACGCTGTGAGATCGTGCGCAGTTGCCGAACACTATCGGACCTTCATGAAAAACTAAAAGAGCACGGATTTCAAATTTCGAAAAGTGGCACGTTTCTTCGGCTGCTACCAAGAAATTATAGCACCTTATAGGGTAAGAGACATGTGGTTACAGTACCCGTCAAATTGAGCCGCCCCGAGGCAGACCACCATAAAGGTCACCCCGACCAGCATTTAATGCGCCGCCACAATAAGATATCTGGAAACCATGGCATCTATTCTAGGACCGGACCAAGTGTTCTTTCTGTCGCAAGACGATAAAGTGTTACATCCTAACGAATGTGCCTTCATAAGCGTATTAAATGTATACATCTAAGAATAAGACGCGTAGCAGCATTAAACGGAATTTGCGTACGTTCCCCGAGTATATTCAGATCACATCGATATATACACGATAGCCGCACCGCCACAGTCATCGACTTTTCCTATCCCATTGGCCATCACCAAAAACACGATCTCAGGCGCATATTCCAAGAAGAGCTGTCGAACGAAAAATCAACCATCAGCTCGATCAACAGGCTCCAAAAATCCTACGCCGGCCCATCCGCATGGTGACTAAGAGAAGCCTCGACTCTAGATTATTTAAACATAACATAGACTAGACGGCTCTGACGAACTTATAACTCCGACTAAATAATAAGACATCCGGTCTCGCAGCGTAGTCCGATATACAAACTTCTCGATATGAGAAGTCACCAGAGCCATAAATTGACATAAGACAAACCATGCGAATGCTTCGGCCTCAGATATCGAATTCTATATCCCATGCGCTTTTTCGCCGAAACTCGGGGCAAAGGTCCCCTGGCTTCGATACGTGCAGTTCTATATAAGAAATGATCGAGATCGATTCTACGAATCATGAATATCGCGACCAATCACGCTAAACCTTAAATTTCCTTCTCCCACTATCGAACCCCTCCTAATTTTCATATCAAGAAAGACGTCCTTCCTGAAATCAGTCTTCCAACAATTTCCATCGCGTTCAGATCAAGTCTCCCGACAATCTTCATCAAATACACATCTCAGTGTCGCAAAATCTTCCATCAAATTAACTTCACTTCTTAATCTTGTTCTGACAGAATTCGAAGTGTAGTACCGGTATCATAGAGTTTTGACTATTATACATCTTCGGGTTTTGACCGAGGTATCGTATAAAAGTTTAGTCGACTCTCGCGGCCACGAGTTCGTAAAATAGTTCAAGTGCTGTTTACTACGCGTATATACATAAATACTCTCAGCGCCCCAAAAGTCTGGCGCTAGTGACCGCTTTCCGAACGCTAAGCGTGGCGTCCGTCAACGAGGCCCTTATCTGCGAGCGACAATCGATACTCTTGCGAGCGAGCGTACCTTCACTCTGCTACACTCACAAACACAGCGACCAATGTAAGCGACAAATTTCATTTCATGTTAATTCGATTCTTTCGCCAACTTCATAGTCATTTTCATTGTCAATTGTTCTGTATAAGAAACTTTATTAATCCAATCACTTATTTGTAATAAACCTTCAGTTAAGTTTGTACAAATTCGTCGGATTATTTCTAAATACCAATCTGTTTGAAAAACTGTTAGAAAACAAAATGGAAAAAAAAAGGAAGGAGAAAAACAAACGATGAGAGCGACCACGGGATCTCGCCTGTCATGGGAGAACAGTCGAGAACGTTCAACATCGAGTGGATCGGCGAAGTCGGGTGATCGTACGTTCCAGACTCTTCTACCAACGAACATTCTAGACTCCGACGGAGAGGTATAAAAGCACGACCACCGAGCGCGCGGGGAGTCTTCGTCAAAGTCTCTCTTGATCAGTTATTCATTACACATTGGATTGTTTCTCGTGAATGTGTTTGGTTTTGTGTTAAATTAAGTTTCTTTACTCGCAAACATTTTGGTGTTAGAGTTTTGGGTGCGGGGGACATCCCCGCATCTTGCGTTTAATTTTTTGGTGGTTTCATTACTCTTGTGTTTATTTTTGCGTATGCTTGTGCTGCTGGCTCTCAGTTGATTTTGGGTTTGGCAATTAACGTAGTTCAGTTGGTCCGAGAGTCCAGTGCTTTCTACCGTACTGCGAGTCCAGTACTCTCGACGTTGCCGAGAGTCCAGTCCTCTCTTCCTGTACCGAGAGTCCAGTGCTCTCTTCCCATCCGAGAGACCAGTTCTCTCAGTTGGGTTAACACCGCGAGACCAGTTCTCAATCCAAATCGTAACCCGGCGCTCGATCGCTTCATCGAGGGAGATTCTCTGTGTGGTGCACGAAAGTAATGACGCCGAGTGGCTCGAGGAGGATGATTTCGATCTACAGCAATTAAGTGAAGTGCCTATATCTCACCCACAAAATGTTTGTCGATTTCTTCTGTAGAAAACACTCAAACGAACCCATGGTCCGAGGGCAATGCCATTTAAATACAATACCAATGTAGATTATTTCGTTTTTCACAATAAAATGCCGTACTCTGTATCGTTTGTTTCTGACATTGCCAAACAAAAATACACGTGGTTTTGGGGCGGGGGGTAGCTTAGAACCTCACCACATACCACTATGGGGGAGGGGGTCTAAAAAAGTGGTCCGAAAAACCTCACGTGATTAATGGACGACCCCTAAGTCGATATAATTTTTATTCTGCTGTTAAGGGAAGGGTAGCGGTTGGCACTTTTGAAAAATCGATTTTTTTGTATTTTCTTATAGTTAAACATTTCAAGAATATAAGCCCAAAATTTCAAGTCAATCAGAGCAAAACTCTCGAAGTTATTGACTATTTAGTCCCGCTCCTCCAACACTGACAGCTTCGACAGCTGCGGGCGGTCGGAAAGGCAGCGCGCCGCTGACGAGCAGGTATGCAGTTTATTCACTTAGCGATCAACCTTTCCATTATTCTGTTTCGAAAAGGTTTTATTGAGTAAAGAGAGGTAACAAAAGCCGTATACATATATTGTAGGTGAATAATATTTTCAAAAAAGAAACGAGCGTCAGTTAGTTGTTGTACGTTCGGTCGAGCACTTGTTCTCAGTGATTTATAATTTCGTCAAGAAATTTTCTGATCAAAAATTCCGAGATTGTCTAAAGTTTCAAGAGGTGACGGAACAGATACAAGAACGTATTTGTGCAGATAAAAAAAGGCCTAATATATGTAAAAAAAGGATGAAGCTAATACGAAGAGTGCATCATCGAAAAAGATAAAGTTGAATACCAGTGCGAGCGTGCCGCAAGACGTTGAAAATGATTATAGAATCGTCGATTTTTTGTTCGTTTTCTCAACAATTGCAAGTTTGGTGAAATGTGCTGAGTGTGATGGTTCAGTTGCGTTCAAAAGTTATAAAAAAGAAGGTCTTCGCTTTCAAATTCAGATAAAATGTGCCAATTGTGATCTACGCTATATACCGTCGTGTGAAAAAACTGGTCATCGCTAAGAAATTAACACTCGATTTGTTTTCGTAATGCGTACGTTAGGTTTAGCAGGCTGCAATCACTTTTACGGTTTAATGGACATGGCAAGTAATTTTTTAGCCACATCGTCTTACTTGGATATTATGAAATCGATTTGCTCCTACGTCGAAACGACTGCTGAAAAATGTCTCCTTTCCGCCGCAGACGATGAAAAAGAGAAAACAAGGGCAAATTCGGAGTCTGATATTTTGACCGTTTCTGGCGACGGCACGTGGCAGAAGCAAGGCTTTAGCTCCTTGTTTGGCGTCACTTCATTGATTGATTAATGGATTGGAAAAGTTATTGATATTTTCGTAAGTAGTTTGTATTATCAGTCTAGCAAATTGTGGGAAAAAAATTGAATACAACTAAATTTGAAGGATTAGATGATACTTTGACTAAATTTTAATGGTACTTGATTTTAGATAATTTCTAGCTGAGATACAGTGGACACCGCAAATCGTGTTTTTCAAAAGGCGTTCTTGGAAAAGCTTTGTCACCGGCTTGTTTGTGGATATTTTCGCGTACAAATTTCACGGAATGTTCTTGAAATGACATTTAACAATGTACAAAAGGTGGCAACAAATTTACTCTATCCATATAGATTTAAAAAATTCGCAAAAAAGTGTTTTCTTTTTCATGCTGAAACCCCTACCCTCCCCTTAAGAGGGAATGATACCTCATCGCGGTCGGTATGGTAGAACAATTATAGATTCCCAAAAATCTCGAAAACGGCTCTTCAGATCCAGTCGAAACTTTACCAAATTACGTCAAATGGATAGACGAACAGCTGTCTTCCCCTCAAATTTTCTGAATTTGAGAAAAAAAATGTAGATCGGCTTATCATAAGCAAATCTAGTTTTTTTCTCAAATTCAGAAAATTTGAAGGGAAGACAGCTGTTCGTTTATCTATTTGACGTCGTTTGGCAAAGTTTCGACGGGATCTGAAGAGCCGTTTTCGAGATTTTTGGGAATCTATAATTGTTCTACCATACCGACCGCGATGAGGTATCATTCCCTCTTAAGAAAGCACAACAATATCTGCAACTTAAAAAAATGCGTACCTGAGAAAGGTGCAAAACTAAAAAATCTAGAAAAATAATGAATATTCCTCCTGCAATTCACAAAACAGTACACAAAAATCCGGCCGATCAATAATGGTCAGGTCAAACGCTCCTAGAATTGGTATGGAATAGCTCAAATCGCAGAGGTTGAAAACGAGATAGGAAGATACGTAGGCGAGAGTCCGGAGGGCCTGAGAAGGCCCGCTAACCGCCAACCGTGGGTGATATGCCCTCAATATCCACATTTACTCCAAAATCTTACTACATCTTACCGCGGCTTGTCAACCACCAGCCTAAAGAAGGCTTGCGCAGGTGCAAACGGGAGCGAGTGCCCTTTAATTTTTTTTATTTTCGACTTTCTCCCTTTCTTATATAGCATTGCATTTTGTTGTCCCGCCATACAGTTGCCAAAGGCGCAAGTATCCAGTTAGGTACATACGCTGTGTTCGCAATTTCTGCGTCGTAACATTTCCTTGATTCTGCTAGGTCATGGAAGCCCTGGCTGCTTTTCCCTTAAGTATTCGTCGCTCATGTCGGATCGAAGCGCCCGCAGACGTCAACCTCAATGACTAGAGTACCCAAACTTCGTCTGCTTGAGGGAGATCATTGTAACGCAAATGTACTCTGAATTTTATATTTACCGCCTGCTGGGAGACTACGAGATCTGAATCGATGAAACGGGACCAAGTCCCCATACTACTTATTAGAATTGACAAATAATTTTGGGCGCACTTGCCCGTACAGAAATCATTCGCGTTGCATCGGGAAAAAGGGGGAGGTATGTGGACTGCGTACGGTTGTAATACTTCTGCTTTTATGGTTCGTACAGTCGCCATTATGTAACCAAGCCTTTAAAGAAATTCGCAGATAAAAGGGTATTTATCCATCTCCAATCAGTACTACAATACAAATTCCAGGTGCAATAGTTACCCAAAAAGATTAATTATGAAACACGTCTGCCCCTGTTACAACCGACCCTGGTACAGGGCCATTTGTAACAGACACAAAACGTCAAAGACAAAATATTTTTCATATAGTTTTATTACATTTAAGGCAGAACACCACTGTGACCTCCTGTTTTTTTTGCCATTTTTCAAGAATTTTTTTTTGTGGGAAAAAAAGAGATATTCGAAAATGTTTCGTTTGTTTTGATCGTTGTTTATTGAAGATACATAAAAAAAAGTTTTCAAATTTTTCACGCCCCATGGTGACGCTGGGGAAGCTCCCGCGTCAAGTACTGTTGCCTCTGCAGTGGTTCGCGGCACGCAGCAGAACTTTCTTCAAAGTCGATCTGAAAAAAAATACCGAGTGTTTTCGTTAATAATATGATATTTTAAAGAGAAGTACAAAGGGATTTGAAAAAATATTGATTTTTAAAAAATAGGCACACTTTTGAAATTAAAGGATGATTTTCGAGCAAAATTTCTCGTCGAAAATAGGCTATAACTTTTTTTATTATTGAGATATCGAAAAAATCCTATGTACTTCTTTAGATAATCTGGTTTTATTGATGCAGTTCAAATTTGAAGTCGATCGGATAAAAATTGCTCGAGTTCTGCTGCGTGCCGCACTCAAAAAAGTGGTTTTGAGACAAACGCGTTCAAAGTTTTAGGTTTGTTAATTTATGCGATAAATTGGAAAAAAAATGTTTACCTTCAATCAGCGATGCCGGCACCATATAGCTGGCCTTCAAGAAGCAAATTATTGTCCCTAGCATCTTTTCTCGAACTTGTAGAGGCTCTTTTTGCCTCTTTTGCAGCGCCTGTGAGCGAGCGCTCCGCCAGCTCGATCCGCGCTGCGTCGGTTTCAACGGAAAAATTGAAACAATTTGGGCCGATAGTTATCCCCAACGTCTCCAAAACTTTCATGAGGCTTCTCAGGCCATCATTGAATAATAATACCGCGATATCAGCTGCAATATCGACGATTTTTTTGCTCCCGGACTGACACTTGGGGGCTATTGCCCAAACTGATTTGTTGTAGTTTTCGTTGTTGTTTTGCGTGAAGCCGCCCAAACAACGCTGCAGCAAATCGTCTCTGCTCAAATTTTCGATGACTGGCGTAATTGCCTCCAATACTTCCTCGGGAAGAGGCGGCTTATGGCGATATTCAGAAATATTACCGCTTGCCACCTCTCGCGGCCACGAACACCACGACTCGGCTCCCTCTGGGCAATCATCATGTTGTGGCTCACAATCTGTGGATATTTTATGTTTGATAGTTGCCCAAATTGCCTTCCTCATTTTTTCAACATCATCGCTGTTCCTCCGACTAGCCAAGCCGTAATATGTGCTCAACTCGTCAATCAATTTTCCTCTGCCAGACAATCCTTTTTGTTTTTTCACGATTTCGCGGAGGCGCGTCCCCATACGTTTTTGGACATGATCGATGCACTCTTTTTTTAAATCTCGGAACCGTCGTATGGATCGCTATTCGATATGCCCAGAAACGTTTTAGAATCGCCGTCACCAATATAATATTTATATTTTATGCCATAGAGCTCTTCAGACCGTTGAAACATTTCGACAGCTGAGTTGACTTCCATTTTTCCGGAGGAGCCGTTATGGTTCGCCTGGCACTCATCGTCGTGGGTACTTTTCCATTCCCAGTACTCCGCGGTGCTTTCTTTTTTTTTCCCAATGCTCGCAAGCTTTGCAATATTTCGATTTCACCATAACGTCGATCACTTTTTTTGTGTACCAGCCGATTAGCGATGTTATGCCGAAAAGCGAGCTGAAACCGCGCTTTCGCCACGATCCGTCGCCTGAAACGATAATTCCGTCCTCCACCCCATTTTCCAACGAAATTGTCTCCTCCTCAAGTGCAGTCTTTTGTTTGCTCACTATGCTCGCAGCTTTAGTGGTAATCGAAATCGAATTTAAGATTCGATCGTAGAAAGACTGAAATATGGGGCGCGGTAGGGCCATAAATGCACAAAACTTCATCAGGCCATTCAAACCGACGCCAAGAAGACGCATACTGAATACGATCCGACGATATATTTCGTATGCATTGTCAATCATAGGACACGAATTGATTTGCACTTTTTCACAATGGCCGCAATCGACCTCGATTTTGAATCCGAGTCCGCGCAAACTTTTTTCAGTAAACTTTATATCGCGATCACACACTTTGCACTTCACCAACGTCGACATAATGTTCAATGCATTGACGAGGTGTACTATACGATAACCGAAATCGTTAGTAACACCGACCTCTAAATCGTCCGACGATTTTAACTTTTTCGCCGACGTGCTCACATACTCTGCAGAACTATTTTCGGAGCTATAACGGTTCGGAGGTTTTCGATTCGAAATTTTCGTTCGACTCCTCGTCACATAGCTCCGTTTTGTTCCCTTTTTCCCCGCGTACACTTTCGGATTATCCATTTCGATGTGCAAAGAATAATTCTGAGCGTTCGATATTTATAAACGAAACGATTGGGAGCGTTTAGACACGAGGAGCGTCGCTTCTATTCGCAAACTGACGCTATGACGCTATCCTTATACCTGCCTTGAAAATTTTTCAATTATCGTTACCTATGGCTTTTTTTCCAAACTATATTTATAACAATAGCCGGTTTTTGTGAAGAGAGACAAAAGAATACCTGGGAAAGACCCGCAGGACCTGGGAAAGGCCCGGTATACCTGCCGACCCTGAGGCGCGCAGCTGCGCGGGACCCCAAGCGTCACGGAGCACTGCACCACTCCACAAAATATTCAATATTTCCGAAAATAATTATTTTTTCGATCTGGGTCCAACGGCATCTTAATCTTAAATGTATTTTAGATTTTTCTAGATGGTTTTCAAAAAATCGATTTTTTGAAGCCGTCACAGTCGTGTTGTCCCTTAAGTTACCGATAAAGCCTTTTATGGCACACTTTTCATAATGTTTTCGAATCAGTCGACAATAAACTAATAGCTAACACAACATTTGAGCTCTCTCCTAACTAGAAACGAACCTAACAGGGAAACAAAACCGACAGATAAAATAATATATAAAATTGTGACAAACAGAAGTTATTCACATGAAATAAAGTGGCTCTGCTAGAACTGATTAAGGAATAAAATATGTTCAATAGAATGTAGAGCATCACTACGGCTCAAAAGAAATATAAACACGTTTGAAATTAAAATTTGGCGGACTACGTTACAGGGAGGATAAATTTAACTGACAGTTATGGCGTTAGCAGTCTCGACTACCGTATGTGCCATGAAGACTGGAGTAAAGGAGCTCGCACGCTTATGGCATAATCGTCAAAAAAGTGGCCTGTGAAAGTGATGAAAGACATTACTTCGAAATGCAACCACGGCAAGCGCTTGTGTTGTGGGGATATCAATATGAAGTATGGCGTTGGTGATACAACGAAGTGATCAACAAACAAACTTCGAGGTTTCTCTGATATAGACCCCGCCAAAATGCGCCATTCTTGTTTTTCCTCTTTAAGTTAAGAAATAGTATATTACGACCCTAGGCCCGAAAGTTGGATTTCCTGGCATGTGCGATATAAAGGCCGAGGCGAAGCCGAGGCCTTCATGTCGCACATACCAGGGCATCCAACATTTGGGCCGTGGGTTGTATACTATTTTTCTTGATCCCGTAGCCAAAAGTACGGGCCGAATTAATGTATGTAATTCCGTGCAATTAATGCTGTCATTCGTGCTGTCAGCTGTCAGCCGGCCATCTCGTGAAATGCAATGAAGCTGTCATTCTCGCAGGGCGGCGAGCGAAGGGGGGGGGGGGTGCCCGCCCGACTTTTGCAAGACCGAGGCGAAGCCGAGGTTTTGCTGGTCGGGGCGGGCATTAAAAACATCAAGATGAAATAAAACCAACATTACTAACATAAACATCAAATCAACGAACCAAGAACCTTCTGATGAGGATTCTTCCATTTTTTTTTTTTTTTCGACACGAACGAAATTCTTCGCGAGACCACGACACGACTTTGACAGGAGCGAGCACAAGATAAAAGAATAACGTGCATATGTAAATATCGCCGGCCGCGAAAATCCTGTCAGAGCGAGCGGTCGTCAGCCGGCCACGAAAAATGCTCTTCCCGGCCTGAAATGCGGCCGGAAAGTGCGTACTTTCGGCTAGGGGAGCAAGAAAACGTTATTTTTTAAAAATATTATATGACATCACATGGCATTCGGTAATATATTGCAATTGTAATTCGTGGATTGAATAAATTGAGGTTAACGTTCATATTGCCACGTGTAATTACAAAAACCAAGTTGGGTGTATTACTTGTTTTTTTATACTACTTTATTACTTATTACTTATTATAGAGTGCTTCATCGCAATGGGCAAACCCTTCTCATACCTGGGGTGCCGCACTGGGCGAACCGCCGACATGGCGAAACGTACGCGCATGGGATTATGACATCAGTCAGTTTTCTAAATTTCAAATGTAAGTCGTCAGCTCTAACTTTTTCCCTTGCCAGTTATGCGAGACAACAAACATGATTTTTTTTTGTTAATGGATGCGTTTTTGACAGCAAAGCACTTAGCAGCGCTGTTTAGTAACCAGTATGCGTGGTCCCTTTGTCCAACGGAAAATTGCTGAGCAGCACTGATTTGCTGTCGAAAACGCACCCAATATTTAAGTTAATGCACATCAGTGAAATTTTAATTTATTTGTAAAAGAGAATACGCTAGTTCTATGACTTTATGGATATGAAATTTCAATCTGCTTCGTTTACTTTTTTTGTCAATTGCATGCATTTTATTTTGTCTGCAGAATATGCTGCAACGACGGAGCGAGGGCATCAGACACCGTCGCTCCCAAACTAATATTGGTAGCAAACTTCACTTTTCTGATGATACCGTAGTCAGAGAAGATCGTATTATAATGTCTGATGGGAGAACTGTGATAATTCCCCGCATCCAACATTCGCTCATCGCAGATGCTGTGCCCATCGCGGTTCGTAACAAAGTAACCAAAAAATAAAAAATAAATAAAATATAAAAATTAAAGGCAAATAAAGGCAAAAGGGCTGCGTAACAGCTGCGAAGCATGCTTACGTCATTAGAAAAATATGGGTAAAAAGAGTCAGGTTTATTTCTAAAATAAATAAGAAAAGTCAATAAACAATCAAACGAATAATTATCAATAATAATAGAAATGAACATTTTTTAAAATAAATTATAACTGTCTTTTCAGCCTCACTCTCGCAGCACTGATTGTATAGTAATATAAGAATTAAAGACATAATAGAACAATTAATTACTACAATACAATATTGATAGATGAGCGAATGTTGGATGCGAGGAATTATCACAGTTCTCCCATCCGCCATTATAATACGATCTTCTCTGACTACGGTATCATCAGAAAAGTGAAGTTCGCAAACAAAATTATTTTAGGAGAGACGGTGTCCGATGGCCTCGCTCCATCGTTGCAGCATATTCTGAAGACAAAATAAAGTGCTCGCCGATAATTAATAATTATGTCATACAAATAAAATGTAAAACTATAATATTTTCCAAAAGTTATTTTCCTTTAGTCCTTTACAGTGAATTACATGAAGCAAAACATTTGTGTCGTCTATTTAATATACGAGCTACGGTAATGTTTGAATTTATTCGTCGAATCATCACGTTCAATTCGAGTCAAAACTACAATTGAAGTCATTAAATTGATTCAGTTGGATTCGTTTTTGTTTATTAATTTATCCACGCTTAAAAATTCTCATTTATTTCTATTCGAAATCCTTCTTTTCAAGATGACTTTCCATTAGTATGTTCGGCTTTGTGAATAAAGGTAAAGAAATAGCCCACCTTCCTCCTTCCCAACAGCGGTACTGCTTAAGCGATCGCACAATTGTGAGATTAAAAAAATATATGTACACTGCTAAACAATATAAAAAAATATGGTCAGTGTCGTTATTTAAATTTAATTGAGTGTTATTTTTTTCTGTTAGCAATAACACAAATTAAATTTATGGTCGTTTAATCGTACATGTAACCGTATAAAAATAAACCATTTGCAGCATAGAAATATTATCATTTAATGATTTTAACACAGACATCAATTACAACAATATGTTATAAGTTATATATATTGTAACGGGTTTCCCCTTGTTACATTAAATTTATTTGGGTTCGGGACTCGATTAGGGAGTAAATTAATAGAGACCTTTTTCGCATACAATAAGTCGTGAATTTATTGCAATTTTTCTCCTTGGTCTCAATACAGTTTCTTTTGAATCCGCCAGTACATTCGAATTTCGTCGCTGGTCGCTTCGCTTGCACGAGATTCTCACTTGTTTGTGTGTGTGTGTGTGTGTGCGTGCGTGCGTGCGTTCGAGCGTGCGTGCGTGCGTGCGTGCGTGCGTGCTTGCGTGCGTGCGTGCGTGCGTGCGTGCGTGCGTGCGTGCGTGCGTGCGTGCGTGCTTGCGTGCGTGCGTGCGTGCGTGCGCGTGCGTGCGCGCGCGCGTGTGTGTGTGCGCGTGTGTGTGTGTGTGTGTGTGTGGAGTCTCGCTTAACTCGCGCTGCAATGTTTTTGTGTACGCATATGTCTGAATGTGTGGGTGTGTCATCGCATTGTGGCAGGTAAGTATTATTTGTGTGCGTGTAGTTTCGCTCGTGTATTTAAATATGGGTGTGTGTGTACGTTTGAATGCCTGTGTTGTGTGGGTGACGCAGTGTTTAGATGTGTTTTTAAACGTGTCCTTGTATTCGTGCGTTTTCTTATGTGATGTGTGGTGTTGCTTTTCTTCCGCCTTACAATTTTTGAATCTTTGTGTGTATTTGTGTGTACGTGAGTCGCTCGGGGACCTTTTCATGTGTACCTTGTATGTGTTCGCGAATTCCAAATTTTCTGCGTTGGCTTTGCTCGGCCACTGCCCCGTTTGTTTTGTTTGTCTCTCGCTTGCTCTCTTCAAGTAATTCTATTAGTTTCTCTCTCGGTGACGGTTACCGTCAAAATTTAAAGACCGAGGAAGACGTGTGCATAGCTGGGCGGTCCTCGTACCTTTTTTTAAATGAATTTCTGTTTCTTTATTTTATTTACTTCTTCTGATTTACAACTTCCTTTGCCTCATCCTATTTCTATGAGATGCCTATTGTCATTTCTCTTTTCATCTTGAGCATTTTCCTTATACGGAAGCACCCGATCATTCCTTTTCACTACTTGCGTTCTCTAGCACTTTCCTTAGTCGGGAGTCCTTCTCGGCTTCTTTTCACTACTTGTGCCAACTGACGCTTTCCTTAATCGGGAAATAATCAAGTGCGTCCTTTTCACTACTTATGCTCAGATAATTAAAGAAAGTGATCTGAGGACTGTCTTCAATTCCTCTCGCTACTTGCGGGCAGTTTCCTTAATGGTTGTTTTCCTTGCCTTTGCGGCTTGTACTTACGCGCATTCACTACTAATGCCCTCAATAATCGACAGAAGTCCCTACGTTTTGCTCCTTTTCTTATTCTTGAGTCTGGCGCTTTCCTTAGTCCGATACTTTCCTTGCTTTTTCAGCTTGTCCTGGTATCTTTTTCACTACTTGCGCCAGCCAGAGTTTGAAAGAGAAGACCTTTTTCGGTCCGAGGACGTCCCTTTTATACTGCTATTTTGCCGTTTTTTGCTTCCCCTTCTCAAGCGTCTTGGTCGTTCCTCGATTTTTCTAGAATCTTTTTCTCCCCCCACTTGACTCTTTTCGAATTTCAATATCCCCACCGAGAGATAGCCCCCACTTGCTCCGTTTTCGATTTTCTTCCTAATAGCCGCGTTTAGAGGCATTGACCGGGCGTGTCGACAATCTTGGCCTTCGCGTACTTGGGAGAAACTTGCACCTGAGACGTACCTATACGTCTCAATATATATATATATATATATATATATATATATATATACGGCTAATACTTTTTCCACCCGCTATTTATATTTTGATAATATTATTACAACGGAGCAATTATTCAAACCTTAATTTAAAAAATAGAAAAGAAATCAGGATAATCAGGACTGACGAGGAAAGGGATCAAAGTTGCCTAGCACTTTCGAGGAATGCGATCGTGTACTGACATTACTCTGCCCTGTACCCTAGTAAAAATATGTAGTATTCGGTGATGCGGATTCTTATTATTTCACAAGCATTACAAAATCATAAGCGTGGATGAGTTGTGCTCAAGAAGACATAGTAAGATAAGACGACACACCCTCAATATATTTTCTCATGTTCGCGCTGTACGAGTCACGATGACGTTTTGTCCCGCGTAGAAATTTGAGTACCGCCCCTTATCTGCCTTTCCAATATAAAATTAGGCCATCGTCAAGGTATTCCAGCGTGTAGCAGGTTTGCTATGTTACAGGTCGTATGCCAGATCCCGATCCGGCGGTGCCTTTATCGGGAACTGATTAGGAACTGGACGAAGAAATGATCAAGTACTGGAAGGCCTTTGGCGATCTACGAGAGTAAAATGGATAGTGTTACGGATACTTATTATCCCTTTGCACTCGAGAGGTGACTCTTGCAAAGCCTTTTTCACTTACTATTAAAGTGAAAAAGGATTCGAGTGAAAAGGGTTATTTCACGAGTATCAAGTGGCCTATACTTAAGAAAAGTATTAATCCGACACTGTACGTGGTACAACAACAGGTCGTACTTTTATCCGCGTATGTTGGCACCTTGCTTATGCGAAGCGCTTCACTTAAAACCCCCTAGTGGATTGTTGGCAAAATACATTCAGGTGATGTCTTCCCGGCTAAAAAATTCATATTTCCTGGAGAGGCGACAAGGCGTCCAAAAACCACAAATGACCTGCTTTACTTTTTTGACTCATTAAATAATTTGGTTATTCGTAATGCTCAAGCCGTTAGTTATTGTAATCCCGGTATTTATGATAAGCATTCTTATTCTCGTCCATTATCATTGATAAAATGAATGGTTTTAATGGTGAATATTATACAACCGAAGTATTAGTTTCATCCTAATCAATTATAAATATCTTCGATGCGGCCAAACGCAAGGCAGCTTTACACCGTTCTTAAACACAGACTCCCTTTACAGGGCATGTCAATATTCTGGCCGGGTAGACAATACGTGAAGATATACTTGCTTGAAATGTGTCCTGGCCAGAAGATCGTAATTTCCAAACCTAGAGGGTTTGGATTTTGGTAAAAAGATTTTGTGATATTCAGGGTTTGTTTCATAAGAGGGCCCGGGCAGGTAAATCAGACAAGGCAAGGCTGGTCAAGTCTGTACACAAAGTAGGAAATGCCCGGTCACATTTCTGCACGCGATCGTCTGTGAATAAGTATTGCTAGTAGCGAAATCTAATATAGCCGTCAGTGAACGTAAGCTTTTACGTAGTAATTTTTTGTCATTTTGCAATGCTGACAAAACTAACGACGTTGTTTCTGGTGCTGAAATACCTGTCGGGTAAAAATTGTTCTGGTTAAACCAATTATTCATAATCACGGGTCATTGTACTTCACAAATACTGCACAACAGATATGCTAACTCCAAAGTTTTTGTCACAACGAATAAACAAAATATCCATTCACTTATGGGTAAGTTGACATATAGTATTAGACGTCGGTGTAAGATGACACAGGCTATAGTATGCCTGGCTATTTTCAACGAACCTCGACAGGTGAGAGCTAGTCGCAAGAACACATGACTGAGACCATTGAAGCTGCAAAGAAGAATATAATAGATTGGCTGTAAGCGTCCAAACATTTTTATGTGCCGCAGTCAACACTTTATCGTTACTATAATAACGTTTCAGTAAATATTGGTTGCTATAAAGTAACCTTGAACCCAAAAATTGACGTATCTGAGGATAATTCGGTCGACGTGTGTAAGATGACATACATATGTCATTTTAGACTGCAGTGCGTCATCTTATACACGTCGACCTACATGGGGTTTTTTATTTTTCTATCTTTTAAGTAACTGCTGTCCTGAAACTGATCCAATTTCATTATAAAAATAAGCCTTGCCTTCGAATTCAGATGTCATTTATTTAAATATTTATCGTAAAAGACAAAGTATGTCAACTAAGCACAACTCCGCTAAGTGCACGCTGTAAGCATAGCACTTCTGTATGTGGTACAACAACGGGTTGAAGTCTTATATTTGTATGGTGGTACCTTGGTTATGCGAAACGCTTCGCTTGAAACTACTTGGCAGATTATTGGCGAAATACATTCAAGTAATGTCTTCTTAGCCAGACCATTGATATTTCCTCACAGGGCTACCTTGATTTTAAATATCACGTACCATCTGCTTTACTCTTTTGCCTAATTAAATAATTTGGTTATTTCTTATGTTAAAATAAATAGCTATTGTAATGCCGTTATCTATGTTAGGCATATTTATTCTCGTAGATGATCATTTATGGAAATAATGCTTATAACAGTGAATAGAATTACAACAGATGTATTAGTTTCATTCTAATCAACTATAAATATATTTGATAAATATCTGTGATGGGGTAAAAAGTAAATCAGCTATACACGGTTCTTCGAATCAGCATTAACTTTTTAGAAAATATCATTATTCTGGCCGGAAATACATTACCCGAAAGTATTCTTGCTCGCAATGTATCCCGGCCAGAATATTAGAATTTCCAAACATCGAGTGTAAGCCGCAAAAGACGATTCTGTGGTTTTCCTGGTCTCTGCCATAGAAGGGTCCGATCTTTTTTTTTTATTTGAAAATTTCAAGGGACATCAGGCAAGGATCTTGGAAATATATAGTTTCAACAGTGTCCTAGAAACCAAAAATGTATTTTCAATACCACTATCATCTTTTCCTCGCTTATAGGTGCGACTAGACAAAGAGTAAAGTAGTACTTTTAATCGCTAGGAGTCCGAAAACGGATTGAAAGTATATTGTTCGTCCCTCTTCGGACATGTAAGGCTCCAATTTAAACAAACCCAAACAAACGTACAGACGCACGCACGCACACACACCTACAAAGAAAAACTAAAACGGCCCTTATCAGAGCCAGGAATACTGAGCAGGCAACCTCAACGTAGTGTATTCTGGGTAACTCAAATGGCCTGCGTGCACCGATTTGGGCCTCGGCCAAGCAAGAGAATAACTTTTTGCCCTTGAGGCGATACTAAACAATTGCTTTTTAAAGCTCGCCCGGTCAATTTCCAGTATTTGTGATAAAATAAACATATTATACCCATAAGCCAACAACAATTATTGATTTTTGGCGTCTTTCCAAATACCGCTAATAGCCCTAAATTCCTTACAGAAGTCGAAGGGGCAAATTTTATATTCTCTAAATTCTCATTATTTTGGTTCAAATATCAAGAATCAGTGGTCAAAACTTGCTGCCGCGGATATCATACTATACCCTCCGATTACGTAGGCAAGAACGAGTCTTTCTGACAAGCTCGTGAGGGGCTACATCCACCTACAATCCCAAAAATGGCCAAATTCTGATTTTTTTCTGCTGGGAAATGGTTGGTGAAAAACAAACGCTTTTTTTAAACACCGAGGTACATATATTGAGAGCCTTTAAAAAATCACACAAAAGGAGAAAAGCAACAAAAACATGGCCGCCGGCAGGTAATGAAATGTTTCGCGACGTTTGGCGATGAACACTCTCCAGCTTAACCCGATCCATCTGAAATGTGAAAACCAAAAAGGTCATTCAATATAACACTTAACACAAGTCGATTTTTAAAGTCTTGTTTTTTTAACAAAGTGGCGACGAATTTAAACTCGAGCATTCACAATATATGAAAAAAGTCGTAATTTTTACGTAACTATTAAAAACTGAGGATCGATTTAAAAAACTGAGTTCGTCAACGACCTTTTACATTTTTCTCATCGTGGCTCCTGTAAATTTGAAAACAATCCATCAAATGATTCTCGATATATGATGTCCACCGACTTTGAAAACAGTGTTTCGAGAAAAACGAGTTTCAAGTTTGAAGTATATACTTCAATCAACGTCGGTGGTGCTGCTACCGCTCGCCCAGCCACCGGTTAGAAGCTGAAGCTCATTCAATTTTACGAACATTTTGATACCAATTTTAGGGAATATAGCTAAAAGGTATTACTATCGAATAAAAATATTTTTGGAAAAACCAATTTTGTGACCCACCTAGGTAAATGAGGCCCGTTAATAAATCATATATTTTACTTAAATTGCGTGACGCTTGGCTTGGAGTTATCGACAAATGATTAATTGAATTTTTCGTTTCCATTCGATCACAAACAACAATCTTGGGGCGTAAACTTGTTAAGATCATCGATATTATTTTTTCGCATTTTCCGGCCATGGAAAATAATAAAATCGCAGACACACATTTTTTAGCTTCGCAAGTGAAGTGTAAAGAGAATTGATATTCCGTCGTTGCTTTAGACAGTAATACATTGATAGTGGAAGAAACAAATGGAAACAGGGCAAGCGGAGTTCGAAACTATTCTAGTTACAAGCGTAGCATCATAAACGCGAATGACGCCGTGTGCTTGAAGATAAAACCCGCTGAAGTAAAGTTTCATCTATTGTCATCGCACGTCCCGCATACGAGTATTTCACGAAAGTTGTCGAGATCTCCCCGGAGATTTCTCTCGTCGATGTTTTCGCTGGCCTACACCGCCTCAAGCTGGCAAGAAGCAACCGAATATATGAATGTACATAACGGAGGATAAAAGTGATAGGCGCGCTAACGCAATTAATAATTAATGGTGACGACAGAAGACCCGACTAGGTCAAATGTACCTATGGCGAAGACGCTTGTATTTGTCCGGGAAGTATCTTGCTCCATCATCCCCTCGCCGCGGCCGTACACATGCACTCAACATACACACGCTCGCCAGCTGCCTTGCTTCGGATGTTATTTTCTGGTGCTCTAAACGAAAGAGCTTAAGATGCGGAAAAATGGAGGGACAGTTGCGTCATGAATTCTAATAAATTTGCGATAGCGACCGCTGGTAATACAAAGATTTTCGAGAGCAAGAGAGAGATATATATAGATATCGCTGACTGTAGTCTATTAGAGAAGGAGTAGGCCCCGGGTGTGACTTGCTGTCATTAGGGGCAACTGAAAGGACAACGGCCTACGGGGCTACCCTCATTCCCCGCAGTTGTGTATAGCGATTTGCCCGAAGGAAAAATGAGCGATGTGACGATTAAATATGGCTGGACGAATCACCTCGATCATAGCAATGAAAGTATTTTGCTCGGGCACAATATATAAACAGAGCATTTAATCGAATACTTCCGGAATAACACTGCGCCCCGACGACAAGCCATCCTGAAGGAAAACAAACAGTGTACGCCATTTATCCTAAAACGAGAAAATATAGAAACAGACCCACATGTACTCACAATAACACAGAAAACGGAAAGATGGTCACAAAACGTACTACACAGTAGGTCAGCTTTTCCCAAAAACAGAACGATTCGTTTAGGCAATACAGGACCGCATTATTGCTACGAAAAACGATAGGAAGTATACAGGGTGTCCCAGAAGTAACGTAAGGAAAAGTCCACAGTCATTCTTTGATCAGACGCCTAGATAATTAATTATGAATTAAAATAATTGGCCAATCAGGTGGCCGCTACAGCGAAAAGGCATCGTAGAGGGGAGGGATAGGGGAATGCGTTGTAATTGCGTACGCCTGAAAATGTGTGCGGAGGGAAAATACCGAAAGCATGTGTGCAAGTGCACACACACACACACGCGTGTGCGAAAGTACACTCACAATAGGACACACACACACACACACAAGGCAAAGCTGGATCGAGCTACTCGGTGAAGTCGAAGGTGATTCCTGGGGCAGGCCTTACAAGGTAATCATGACCTGCCTGAAAGGGCAGTCAAGTCAACAACCTACCTGCCCAGACCAACTCAGAAGGAGAGTGTCAACTCTCTTCCCCCAACAAGAGGAACTCAACTATCAAGTGAAAGTTGAGGACATTGAAGCTATCCCGTCTGTTACGCAGGAGGAGCTGCTCCGATCGTGCAGAAAGGTGGGCAATAAGAAGGCACCGGGAATGGATGGCATCCCGAACATCGCTATTAAAGCAGCCGTCAAAGAAGCTCCCGCATGGTTCATAGAAATGTACAATGCATGACTCAGGGAAGGCAAATTCCCTGATCCATGGAAATGGCGGCGACTTGTTCTCTTGCCAAAGAGCAAAAAACCGCCGGACGATCCATCGTCATATCGTCCGTTGTGCATGTTGGACACCGCAGGAAAAATCCTGGAGAGAATTATCCACAATCGGGTAGAAGCCGCTATCGGGAACTCCCTGGCAGTCAATCAGTACTTCCGTATCAGGGCTTCCGTAAGTCCAGATCGACGCTAGACGCGATAAGCCACGTGGTCACCACAGTGAGCCAAGGTATCTCCGGCACAAGATGGAAAGGGGGGTAAAGAAGCATTGCTTCGTGGTCGCCCTCGATATCAAAAACGCTTTTAATTCAGCCAGCTGGAGTAACATATGCTCTGCGCTGGATAAGCTGAACGTGCCATCCTACCTGAAAAGGATAATAGGAAGCTACCTTGACAACAGGTTCCTGAAGTATGACACAGAAGATGGACCACGAGAGTACAAAATGACTGGGGGCGTACCTCAAGGCTCGGTGCTCGGTCCACTTCTGTGGAACATAATGTACGACGGCTTGTTGAAACTAACACCGCCAGAAGGAGTAGAGATAGTCGCCTTTGCCGATGACGCCGCAGTGGTTATCGTTGCGAAATACCTGGAAGAAGCTAACAGGATATTCGAAGAGATATACACCCAGATCCAATACTGGGTGGGTACAGCTTGCTTGAAACTAGCTCAGCACAAGACAGAGGCTGTGCTGATCACCAGCAGGAAGAAGATAGAGACGATAGAGCTGACTGTGGGACATCACACAATTACATCACAGCCCAGTATAAAATACCTGGGTCTGATGATCGACGCACGACTCAGCTTCAAAGAGCACGTAGAGTACGTCGTTGGCAAGGCGGGAAAGGTTAGAGCGGCGTTAGCGCGACTGATGCCACACATAGGCGGGCCGAGGCAGGCGAGGCGGAAGCTACTGGCATCAGTGGTCACTTCGGTCCTGACCTATGGTATTGCCATTTGGGGCAATGCACTGACTACCGAGAAGTATCGATGAAAGACGGCAGCGGTCTACCGGCTCAGCGCCTTGAGGGTTTCCTGTGCGTTTCGCACAGTATTGGAAGATGCAGTGTGCGTACTCGTGGGAATGCCACCTATAGAGGTCCTGGCCGAAGAGAGAAGATCCCTATACCACCAAAGGAGGTCAACGGCAGGACTCCAAGATGAGCACAGAGAGGAAATCGGGAAACGCAGCCTACAACGCTGGCAACAAAAGTGGGATGCATCCGTGAAGGGGAGATGGACATACCGCCTAATTCCCCAGATAGATGTTTGGCTGAACCGCAAACACGGAGAGGTCAACTACTACCTGACGCAGATGCTATCAGGCCACGGCTGCTTCAGAGCATACCTGCAGAGGTTTGGTCACGATGAGTCTGCTGACTGTCCAAATGAATGTGGAGTACCAGAGAATGCTGAACACGCATTCTTCCAGTGCCCACGATACCAAGAAGAAAGAGAGAAACTGGAGGAGGTACTAGTGGAAGCACCAGAGACCTTAGTGGGACTCATGATGAAATCAGAAGAGAACTGGGTAGCGATTAGTAGTTTCGCTACGGCGGTGCTCAAGAAACTGCGCTAAGCAGAAAAGAAGCGAGATAGCGACGATAGCCGCTGATGCTTGAAAAAGAGGAAGAAAACCAGTCGGCACCATCGGAGGAAGAGCTACGGCTGTGATCACTCTCGCGAATTAATGCTTGGCGGCGGTCCTGCGGGAGTAAAATAGGTTAGTGAGAAAGAGGTTCAGGATTTCAGTTGGTACAGCAAGTGCACGAGTCCAACAGACGGGTTGCATGCAACCTACGGTGCATTAAGCTATTCCCCCCTCTTAAAACACACACACACACACACGCGCGCGCGCGCACGCACGCATGCACGCACACTCTCAATCACACACACGTATACACACATTTGCGCACGTGCGCCTGAAAATGTGTGCAGAGGGAAAATTCCGAAAGCATGTGTGGAAGTGTGTCTGTGTGTGTGCATGTGTGTGTGTGTGTGTGTGTGTTTGTGTGTGTGTTTTTTTCTTCTTTTTTAAAGAGGTTTAGCGGGAAAATGCCTCCGTACCGTAGCAAATAATTGCCGTGTGTCGGGCTTGCACCGACTAAAAACGCCCGTTCCTCTGTGGCCTTACAAATTCTCCTGCGGGACGACCGCTAGGTATTACATCGCGGTTGTTTAGAATTACACCGGTGGATCTGGAACGGGTGATGGTTAGCCAGAAGGGGGGGGGGGGGGGCGTTCAGTAGACGCTACGCAAATAACCCACGAGAGAGAGAGATTGATTGATTGATTGATTGAAGATTTATTTATGCCTTGGTTAAACCTTTAGGCAATAGTGTACACTTGTTGAAATAATAGTGTTTGTACAGGAGGAAGCATAGTAAGAGGTTAAATAAATTGTAATATAAACAATAATATAAAAGTAAAAAATAATAGTGCAATAACTGTAGATAATCTAGGATAATAATAATAATAATAATAATAATAATAATAATAATAATAATAATAATAACGAATGCATTTGCATAAAAACTTAAAAATAATAACTTACAAAATAAAAAATTGAGTTTGCAAGTACCTAGCATCTAAGGCTAAGCATACAATAAAAGCATAACTAAAATAATAAGATCAAGCAAGCGCAACAAAATGTTAATATGAATACTATTAAAAGTAGATGGAATAGTATAATAATAATAATAACAGAATAAACCGATGTGTTGGTCTAGTGGTTAGCGTGCCTGCCTCTGAAATCAACACATCGGGAGGCCGCGGGTTCGAATCATCGTCTCGTGATGCCGCGCACACGGACCGGTACGTGTGTGTGTCGGATGTGTATGGCTGTAGCCTGTGAGCTATTTCTTGACGAAACGCGACTAGCTCCGAGGCTGGGAAGCGAACTCGTGACCGGCTGTATTGGTATAGGTTTTCCGCAGTTTCCCTATACCCATCACAAAAAAAGAAAAAAAAAACGTCATGGCGAATGCGATACCGAGGGGGAAGTCGGCTGCGGCCGCAAGGTGGTGATCGATTAGGGATGTGGATTGGAGAAAATGGTGGGAAATGTAAAAAGGGGGAAAATCCCTGTATATGAAGCTAAAATTGGCGCAGCGTTCGCCGTAGCAGATACAATAATAATAACAGAATAGATCAAAATAACATAAAATAACATAGGAGCGATAGGATTGATAGGAGCTTAAAATAAAATAAAATAAAATATAATAAACGCAAAAGAGTACGCAGACTGCAGACTGCAGCCCAGTAATTAGAACTAAAAATTAAGAGCTAAGAGTATCCGGCTCGAAGAGATGCGCAAACAATCTGGACTTAAAAATTTGATGGTTAGGTGATAATCGTATTTCAATTGGAATAGAGTGCCAGAATTTCATTGATGAAAGCACAAACGAGTTTCCAAAGGTCGACGTACGATGGTTCGGTATGTGAAAAGTGTTCATGGCAGTACGTCGAGCCAAATAAAGCGAGGGTTCAGATGACCTGAATATTTCAACCAAATATGATAGAGCATTATTGCTTATTATGTTGAAGGTCATGATGCCCATGAAGTACAGTCTACGGACTCTAAGTGACAGCCAGCCTAGTTGTCTCCGATACGGAGTGATGTGCTCGTCCTTGCGCAAGTTGAAAATGTATCTGATGATAGAATTTATCAGTTTCTGTAATTTGTTATTGAGCTCTGCAGTTAGATCGTTATAAACCAACGAACAGTAATCCAGAATTGAAAATATAAGGGTAGTCCTGTGTTCCCGCGACAATGCATTTTTGTGGTATTTCAATTTGTGCAGGGAATAATTTATTTTACGTGATACTATAGTTACGTGTTTTTTCCATGAAAGGTCTGACGACAAGATAACTCCCAGGTTGCGTGCCTCACTTACGTACGGTAAAGGAGTGCCATCAACAATGATGGGAGGTAATTGATCTAGATTAGTCATGTTGACATATGCTCTACTTCCTGGAATTAGTACGAGTGATTTTTATAAATTTAATTTAAGTCCATTCGATTTTGCATATGTTGCTATCTTGTGGACGTCGCTGGAGATTCGGTTTAGCCCAATGCCAATATCAGCAGGTGGACAGCTGAGATATATTTGGGTATCATCGGCAAAGACCATGTAGCTAGAGTAAGCTCGTTTAGACCCGATGTCATTGATGAAAAGCGATGAGAGAGAGAGAGAGAGAGAGAGAGAGAGAGAGAGAGAGAGAGAGAGAGAGAGAGAGAGAGAGAGAGAGAGAGAGAGAGAGAGAGAGAGAGAAGAGAGAGAGAATGTTTGGTGATTCTGTATTAATTATTTATTATGAATATACCACGAGTCTATACCACTAGAGAGACGGTAGCCACGAGGCAGACCGTGGGCGCGAACCCCGGAGAACGCGAACTGACGAAGATTTGCGCGCGTGCCGCACCACATCCCGCGCACGCTGGGTAGACGAGATTTCGCTTTAACCGTCCTCACCGGCGGCCACAAACACGAACTGGCTGCAATACGCCACGCGGTCGCGGAATAATCCGGCACAGTCCGTCCACAGTCTTTCACCAGTTTTTCACAAAAAAACGAAGAGTCAGCGAAGTCGCGAGAACCGGTTGAACCAGAAGAAAACCGGACATCAGTCGACACGCGATGCACACGTTTTGAGCCTTCTCGGAGAGCTAGCCGAGAACGCCGTGCGTTGCCCTAAGAACCCGCCACCGTCGATCTAGCTCGCCGCTTCCGTGAGCGATCGAGCGCGGTCTCAAGCGACGCGCCTGCCAGGTGGCGCTGGGGTTGCTCGATCCGACCAAGGAGAGGTCCAATCGACCGCGAAAAATGAACGTCATTTCGCAACAGCGGTAGAGGCCTTAGCCGTAGCTCCTCCTGCAGTGTTGTCAGACCTTACATCCCCCGTTCCACTCGAGATGGAATGAGTGGTTTAGGGGTTTGTGTCGCTGATTTCATCTATGAATGTCTGGTCTTCCGGCGTCGTCTTCTTCCTCGCGCGTTCTGCACGTCGCAACTACTTCATTACTGCGGCAGCATAAGCCGATTCCGCTGTCCATGCGTCTGCTGACTTCAGCATCAACTTAACCAGGTTGTCCGGGGTGATGCATGTCTCTAGCTGATCCTCGACTATCGCGCGGGAGGCACTAAAACGTGGGCATTGGAACAATGCATGTTCAGCGTTCTCTTCGACTGTTACACATGCTGGGCAGTCTGGGGAATCTTCACAATTAAACTTATAGAGATAAGCCCGGAAACAGCCGTGTCCTGAGATCACTTGAGTGGGATAATAGTTGAGGTCCCCGTGTAGACGGTTCACCCATATCTTAACCTTCGGGATTAGTCGATGTGTCCACCTTCCCTTAGTAGAGGCATCCCACATCGTCTGCCACTGGTTGAAACTGGTTGCTCTCGCTTCTGTCCTTGCATAATTGGGGTTTCTAACTCCCTTCTGCTGATACATCGATCTACGCTCCTCGGCGAGCACCTCAATGGGCAGCATTCCCGCGATAACGTTGATAGTGTCGTCGGAGACCGTGCGAAATGCAGAGGCTACCCTCAAGGCACTGACGCGATACGTTGCTGCAGCCTTCCTGCGGTACTCCTGGATTTTCAGGGCATCAGCCTATATGGGTATGCCATAAGTGAGCACTGAGGTCATCACTAATGATAGCAGTTTCCTCCTCTTCTGTCTGGGGCCACCAACATTAGGCATGAGTGGCGCCAGTGTGGTAGCCACCCCAGCGGCCTTTCTGCTGATCTGCTCGGTTTGTTCTTTGAAGTGCAGCCTCGCGTCGAGAATCACACCGAGATACCGAATGAACGGTTGGGATGTGATTTCGCCGTTTTCAACCCTAAGCGTCACCGCTTCCATCACCTTCCTGCTGGATACGAGGAGTAGTTCTGTTTTGTGGGCTGCAAGCTGCAGTCCAACAGGAGACATCCATTCCTTTATCTTGGCGAAAGCTTCGCCGAAGAGTGAGGTGATTTGCTCCAGGAATTTGGCAATCAGCGCTGTGTCATCTGCGAACGTTCCGACGGACACTCCTTTCGGCAATTGTAATAGCAGCAGATCGTTGTACATCATGATCCACAGAAGCGGTCCAAGTACATTGCCCTGAGGAACTCCTCCAGTCACCCTATACGTCTTCGGTCCATCCTCTGTGTCGTAAATGAGCCACCGATTACATAGGTAACTCGCCACTATTCTCCGTAGGTACCATGGTACACCTAATGTTTTTAGGGTATCCATGATACACTTCCATATCGCCGAGTTGAAGGCGCTTTTGATATCGAGAGCGACAACTGCGCAGTACTTCTTGGACCCTCTTTCCCATCGTTTCCCCGCAGTCGACTCCTGCGCCTGCTTCACCACTGTGTTAATGGCATCCAGAGTGGAGCGCTCCTTTCTGAAGCCAAACTGGCCCTCCGCCAGTAGAAGGTCCACGACCTTCTCAATCCTGTTATGGCTGATGCGCTCGAAGATCTTTCCGGAGGTATCCATCATACGGAGCGGACGATAGGATGAAGGTTCGTCCGGTGGCTTCTTCCCTTTCGGGAAGAGCACTAGCTTCTGCCACGTCCACTTGTCCGGGAAGATTCCGTCCTACATGCCCAGGAATATTGCCGGTGCCAACTTGATAGCTACCTTGAATGCGATGTTGGTTATCCCATCCATGCCGGGGGCTTTATTGTTACTCTCCCTAGCAATCGCCGTAAGAAGCTCGTCTTCAGTAATGGCTGGGATGTCATCATCGACGTCCTCCTCGAGCTGGTAGTCCTCCCCGGGTTGCTCAGGAAACAGATGTGTAATAATCTTTTCCAGCAGGGCTGCATCCACGGGCGATGGCATTGGCTGGTTTTTCAGCCGAGCCATTACAACTTTGGACGTCCTGCCTGGGAAGCGTTGTTTAGCGTCTGCGACTAAGTTGTCGAGAAAATTCTCAAACTCATCAGTCGTCGGGCTAGACGGTGCGTAACAACTGTAGAAATGAACTCCTTTGGCTTTTATTCTCACAAAACCAGTTTCCATCCGGCTCGCAAGATCCTGAAATGGAAGCTTTCCGCAGGACCAAAATGCGGCCTTCCCACTTGCGTCAGATTCCCAGGGTTGCGTGTCTAGATGTCTATATGGTTCCGAGAGTATCGCCAAGTCAGGCTTCAGCTCGCGCACAGTCTGCGTGAGCAGATGCTCATGTGCCTGTGCTGTTTCACAATGGTTGAGGTTGAGCTGGAGTACTCTCATTTGCATCATTTTTGGAATACCTGGAGAGCCTGGAGAGCCCGCGTATACGCTGGACATCGGCTGCTACCTGCGATGAGGGCTGTAGGTGCCCCATCTCCCGCTTCTGCACATATGATACACTTTGCGTGTTTAGATTTGGGTTAATCTCGGAATTCTGGTTGGAAGTGAACGAGTGGGAAATGGTTTGAGTTATTCGTGAGAATAGCGGAACGCGCCGGAAAATGAAGAGGTTGAAATGCACACGGGTTTAGTATAAAGAATATAGGTTTATTCACACTAATAATTAACTAATTACTAATTGTATTAATAATGACTGACTGGAAGAGTCCCGAGGTGACCGTTGCCGCGGGAGTTAACGCTGGCGTAAATCGCGTTAATCCGTTGGCGTTAAGAAAGGGGGAAGAGACCGAAGCTAACCGTTTACCGAAGAGACTCGTGAAGCAGTGATTTGAAAAGAAGGACAAAATGATATTAATTAGAAAGTTGAAAATAGGGGGAGAAATCCCTGCGCCCGGACACTGTCCTAGTCAAGCGCGCGACCAGCCGAGAGACGTCGACCTCTAGCGGGGTCTCCCGAAATGAGGGAGTCGTAGATGGAGTTTCCGAAACATTCTCCCCGCCTTCGGCGACAGTCGTCGACGAAGAGTCCACTGGAAGTACGGCCAACTTGGCAGTCGGTCGCTTGAAGGTGGAAGTGGCCGTGCGAAGTGTCACCACCCTGGTTAGACCATCCGACCCGGGGTGAAGGTCGACCACCCGTGCTAGTGGCCATCGTGAAGGTGAAAGTCGTTCGTCCGTGATTAGCACGAGTGAGCCGATTTGGATTTCGTGTGAAGGGTGTCGTCATTTAGAAATCGACAAGCTTCGCTGAAGGTACTCCGAAGACCACCTCCGCCAGAAGTGCTGTAATTTTGACTGAAGGAATTGCCACCGTGAAAGTCGAGGTTCTGGAATTGAAGTGAGAGAAGGTTCTGGCACTGTGGTAAGTGCCTCGCCGATGGTGAAGTGACCCGGTGTGAGGGGAGAAATGTCCTTGGGGTCGTCCGATAAAGGAAAAAGTGGCCGGGAATTTAAGACAGCCTCCACTTGCGCAAGAAGAGTCGTAAATTCTTCGTACGCAAGTGAGGCTTCTCCGATTACCCGACGAAGCTGATATTTCGCGGATTTTACCGTAGCCTCCCATTTTCCACCCATGTGAGGTGCGGCCGGAGGGTTGAAGGACCAGTTCGTCCCAAGGTTGGTCAGCGATATGATCGTAGAATTCATTTCGGCTGATCCAGCCTTGAAGAGAGCACGAAGGGCAGTATCGGCGCCGATGAAATTGGTCCCGCAGTCACTATAAATAGTGTGACTGATTCCTCGTCATCCGGAAAGCCGCCGATAGGCGGCAACGAAGGCCTCTGAAGTATAATCCGGGACGAGTTCGAGGTGGACCGCGGAAGTAGTGAAGCAAACAAAAACGGCACGATAAGCCTTGTACGTTTTTGTTCCTCGTCCACGCCAGGTCTTGACGGTGAAGGGTCCTGCGTAGTCAATGCCGGTGTGGAGGAAGGCCCGTGAAGGTGTGACTCGCGCAGTCGGAAGTTGACCCATAAGTTGTTGTGCTTGAAGTCCTCGAAATCTGACACACGTGGTGCACCGAAGGATGTACGATCGAATTGGAGCCCGGCCACCCGGAATCCAATACGATCGACGGAGGAAGCTTAACGTGAATCGGGTACCACCGTGAAGCGTTCGAAAGTGCGAATCAGCGATGATCCATGAAGTGAGCGGAGAGGTCCGGGGCAATATTGACGGATGTGTTGCCTCGGGCTGTTGAAGGGCGTTCGTCAGCCGGCCGCCAACTCGAAGGGTCCCTAGTTGTTCGACAAAGGGGTTGAGGGCGGCAAGGGAGTGGCCCCGATTGATGGTCGCTCCGCTCGAAATCATCTGAAGTTCAGCCGAGAAGTGTGTGCGTTGAACGAGGCGTATCCAGAAGAACCTTGCCTCTTCCAAATCTCCCGTGTTCAGCGGGTAGGTTATTGAGGCGTGCGGGAGCCGTTTGAAGCGGGCCACCGCCCTCTGACACACTACCGTGATCCGAAGAAGGCGAGTGAGCGAGGAGTACCGTTGTAGAAGGTCCCAAGTTTTAGGACTATTCTCGGAGGTGGTGGTGAAGGCGAGACCTGATCGTTGTTCGAGGTCGCCATCCGGTGGAAGTTCGGCTGAAGAGACTGGCCATCAAGATGGCGGTCCCGCGAGCCACTCAGGCCCGTGTCACCAAAGATGGTGCTTGGACAGTTGTCGGGGAGTCTGTCCCCGCGACGCACAGTCGGCCGGGTTCTCCTTACCCGCAATGAACCGCCATGTTGCGTGGGAAAAGAAATTTTGGATCGAGGTGACCCGATTTCGGATGAAATCTTTCCATCGGGCCGGATTTGAAGTAATCCATGTCAACGCAACTGAAGAGTCCGTCCAGAGAGAGACTGGGACTTGCGTTAAGTCTAGGGTTCTCTGAACGTGACAGGCCAGCCTTGAAAGAAGTAGAGCCGCCGATAACTCGAGCCGTGGAATTGTCAGTCGTTTGAGGGGGGCTACTTTCGTCTTCGAGCAGACGAGGGTGACCGTTGTAGCCCCGTCGACTGAAGTTGTTCGGAGGTGGATCACGGCTGACATGGCGAGTTGGGAGGCGTCCGAGAATCCATGTAGCTGGACAGTCGAAGAAGGAGAAAGGTGAAGCGTAGCCATTTTTCCTGAAGTCATTGAAGTTTGGCCCCGGTATGAAGAATGTCGTTGATCGACACACCGTTCGCAGATTTGAAGGAACCGTTGAAGACAACACGAAGTTTCGTAGTGGCGCTATGGGCCCGAAAGACACCGTGATGTGGGAGAAAAAAACCGTGGTCTCGAAGACGCTGCCGTTGAAGCACGAGCCATGTGAGACAGGTTCTCGTATTCTTGGAGGAAGGCGTTGTAGAGACCGCGATACGACTCGTTTGTCGAGAGTCGCCGTAGAAGTTGAAGAAGGCAGCGTTTCGCACCCGAATACGAATCTCCGAGTAGCGAAGGAGGATTCTTGAAGGGGAGCTGTACGATATATCGGCCCGTGTGGTCCCTCGTATGAGTGTCCTTGAAGTGTTGTTCGCAAGCGGATTCGTCCGGGTCGGTTGTAGGGGCCGAGTCCGGAGGAATTTCCTCTTATTCCCAAAACTTCGCTAGTAAAGAAGTGACCTCGTCTTCGATGGAGGCATGTTGAATGCGAACCGAATTTGAGGTGGAACCGTTGACGGGACCGAGTACAATCCATCCGAGAAGCGTGCGCTGAGCGATGGGATTGATGGCCCGAACCTTGACGACGTCTGACTCAACCAGAAGACCGTACGCGTCAGCTCCGTTGATGACGTCGATTGGTCCCGGTTTCAGAGAGTTCGGGTCTGCCAGAGGAAGTCCGTGAAGATGGTCCCATTGCGCCGAAGTAGCGAACGAGGGAAGCGTTGAAGTTAATACGTTTAGAATAAATGCCGTCACGATGAAATTTGAGGTTGAATCGTGTATTGAAGGTACTGTGACGGTGATAGCTCCCCGCGTCCGTCCCGCTGGCTGGCCTCCGATTCCGTGGATGTTGATGGACGCGGTCATCCTTTGTGTTCGAAGGAGTTGGACCGTGCGTTCGGAAATGAACGAAAGTCCCGCGCCCGGGTCCATGAGGAGTCTCGCCCGATGCGAGATGCCCGATGAGGAGGTCAGAGTGGCTTGGCTCGTAGCTAGCAGGACTGACGGTCGAATGGCCAGAGCGTTTGAAGAGTCCTTGGAAAAGTGCGGAGGAGTACCCGTGGTGTCGAGGAAGTCCGAGGCGAGCGAAGAAAAGAGGTGAACCGGGTGGGGTCGCAATTCATCTCGATAAGCGCGACATGTTCCCTTGGAAGCGGTCCCGGATGGTTTCCAACAAAGACAGGCGCGTGGTGGCGAGCGTCATGTTGTTATTTTGAGGGGTTGCATTCCTCGTCTTTTCAGCGAGGCTCGGGATGCACTGAAAGGTGCTGACGAGGCCGGCAATGCGACGTTCCATTTTGGCGATATTGCTCGTCATTGTCGAGGTGTCACCGTTCGACACACGAAATCGCTATGATTTAGCGTGAAGCGTCCTGAACCGAAAAACCGCGAAAACTCGCGAGAAACGAAAATTGGCGCGAGACTTCGACGTTCGAAGCACACGCGATAAAGGGCGCGAAGCGTCCAAGCCGAAAACCACGCAAACTCGTCAAAATGTCCGAATGAGATGCTCGAAGCGGCCGAGTCGATGATCGAAGCACACGCGTTAAATGGCGCGAAGCGTCAAAAACGAAAATCACGAAAAACTCGAGAAAAGTTCCGAACGAGTTGCACGAAGCGTCCAAAACGAAAAATCACGAAAAGCTCGTGAAAGACGAAAAGGATGGCGCGAGACGTCGACGATCGTAGGCACACGCGAGAAATGGCGCGAAGCGTCCAATGCCGAAAAACCCGAAAACTCGCGAAAGAAAAGATGGCGCGATGCGTCGACGAGCGCAGCACGCGCGAGAAAGGGCGCGAAGCGTCCGAAACGAAAATCACGTTTTTTCGCGAAAGACGAAAAGATGGCGCGAGACGTCGACGATCGTAGCACACGCGAGAAATGACGCGAACCGAAAGCCGAAAAACGAACAACTCAAGAAAATGTCCGAACGAGTTGCACGAAGCGTCCAAAACGAAAACACGAGAAAACTCGCGACTGACGAAAGGATGGCGCGATGCATCGACGATCTTAGCACACGCGATTGATGGCGAGAAGCGTCCACAACGAAATCACGAAAACTCGCGAAACGAAAAGATGGCGCGATGCGTCGACGTGCGTAGCACACGCGAGAAATGGCGCGAAGCGTCCAATGTCGAAAAACCCGAAAAACTTGAGAAAAAGTCCGATCGAGTAGCACGAAGCGTCCAAACCGAGAATCACGAAAACTCGCGAAGCGAAAGGATGGCGCGATACGTCGACGATCTTACACACGCGAGTGATGGCGAGAAGCGTCCACAACGAAATCACGGAAAACGAAAAGATGGCACGATGCGTCGACGATCGTAGCACACGCGAGAAATGGCGCGAAGAGTTCAAGCCGAAAAACACGAAAACTCGTGAAATGAGGCGCGAAGCGTTAGACATCGAAAATGGCGCGAAGCTTCCACAACGAACCCACGAAGAACTCGCGGAAGACGAAATGATGGCGCAAGACGTCGACAATCGATATGCGCGAGGCGTCCGAAATCGACGAGAAGGAAAAACTCGCGAGATCGTGGCACGAAGCGTCCAAAACGAAAACCACGAAGAAAAACCCGCGAAAGACGAAACGGTGGCGCGATGCGTCGACGAGCGTTGCACACGCGAGAAATGGCGCGAAGCGTCCAAGCCGACCACGAAAAAACTCGCGAAAGACAGGATGCGCGACGTCGACGAGCGTAGCACACACGATCGAAAACCGAGAAGCGTTCACACGAACCACGAAAGTCGTGAAAATGTCCGACGGAGATGCTCGAGGCGTCCGAGGTCGACGAACTCGCGAAATCGTAGCACGCGAAAAAATGCGCGAAGCGTCCGAAACGAAATACACGAGAACTCGCGAAAGACGACAAATTGGCGCGATGCGTCGACGGTCGTGGCACACGCAAGAAATGGCGCGAAGCGTCCGGAGGAAAAACGAACAACTCAAGAAAATGTCCGAACGAGTTGCACGAAGCGTCCAAAACGAAAACACGAGAAAACTCGCGACTGACGAAAGGATGGCGCGATGCGTCGACGGTCGAAGCACACGCGAGAAAATGGCGCGAAACGTCCAATGCCGAAAAACCCGAAATCTCGTGAAGAAGTCCGAAGGAGAAGCACGAAGCGTCCAAGTCGACGAACTCGCGAAAATGTCTCTCGAAAGGTCCAAAACACAACTCGACGGAGAACTCGCGGAATCCGAACGATATTTTTCGAGGCATCCAAAATCGACAGAACTCGCGAGATCGTAGCACGAAGCGTCCAAACCCACAATTCGCGAAATCCGAACGATATTTTTTGAGGCGTTCAAAATCTATGAGAACTCGCGAAAATCGTAGCACGCGAGAAAATGCGCGAAGCGTCCGAAATGAAATTCACGAGAACTCGCGAAAGACGATAAATTGGCACGACGCGTCGACGGTCGTAGCACACGCAATTGATGACGAGAAGCGTCCAAAAACGAAAAAAAGAAACTCCCGAATGCCGAACTGTGGTGTTGCCGATCGACACGCACGAAGTTTTACTGCGCGTGGCGTGAAGCGTCCGAGAAACGAGGCGAAACTTGTGAAGACGGTCTCTTGCACGAGAGCGCACGATGTCGCGAGCACGTGGTCGGAAGAAGCCGCGAGATCGGTCGGTCGACCGGCACGTGGAGCGTCCGGTAGGCCAGCCACAGGCCGAAGCGCGCATGCGCGCGTGTATAGAGTCCGATGCCTGGCTCGCCCGAAAGTGAGAGAGCGCGATGTATCGGGCGCGGTGCGCGTGCGAGAGAGAGAGAGAGAGAGAGAGAGAGAGAGAGAGAGAGAGAGAGAGAGAGAGAGAGAGAGAGAGAGAGAGAGAGAGAGCGAGGCTTCGCTCGAGCTCGTCTTGCGAGAAGGACGATTAGACTTCGCGGCCGGCGTGTGGTCACGTGACCGCGATGAAAATTACCCGTTTTTCTCGCGCACCGGATGGAAAGATTGAGAATTTAATTTGCCTTTTTCAGCGAATAACTCACTTTTTTTACCACTTCGTTCACTTGAATCCGGCTCGAAGGACCATGTTTAGATTTGGGTTAATCTCGGAATTCTGGTTGGAAGTGAACGAGTGGGAAATGGTTTGAGTTATTCGTAAGAATAGCGGAACGCGCCGGAAAATGAAGAGGTTGAAATGCACACGGGTTTAGTATAAAGAATATAGGTTTATTTACACTAATAATTAACTAATTACTAATTGTATTAATAATGACTGACTGGAAGAGTCCCGAGGTGACCGTTGCCGCGGGAGTTAACGCTGGCGTAAATCGCGTTAATCCGTTGGCGTTAAGAAAGGGGGAAGAGACCGAAGCTAACCGTTTACCGAAGAGACTCGTGAAGCAGTGATTTGAAAAGAAGGACAAAATGATATTAATTAGAACGTTGAAAATAGGGGGAGAAATCCCTGCGCCCGGACACTGTCCTAGTCAAGCGCGCGACCAGCCGAGAGACGTCGACCTCTAGCGGGGTCTCCCGAAATTAGGGAGTCGTAGATGGAGTTTCCGAAACATTGCGCTTGCTGCGCATTCGGCAACTTTGTGGCCAGTGTTACCGCACTTGATGCAGTCTTTAGCCCGGTCGACGTTGCTCTTGCAGTTCCGTGATAAGTGTCCCAATTTCCAGCACTTGAAATACTTTAGTGATCTCACCACTTCTCGGATTCTGCAATTACACCAGCCGACTCGGATGATCCCTGTATCCAGAAGTTTCCGGGCAGCAGGCATCATGAGTCTTAGTACCGCGGTCTGAGTCCTGCCATATGTTTTACGCAGAGACTTAAGAGGGTATTCTGTGACTGGGTAGTCCGGCCCCAAGATTCTATGCAGGGCCGCCGATATCTCCTCCTTCGTCGCGTCCTCTTCCAGGTCATTTATCTCCAGATCAACTTCCTGAAGTTATTCTGGACCGTTGCTGAGTCACCAAGAACATCTTCGAATTGGTTTCGCAATTCCGGTGCTTTGGCTGAGTTCTCCTTATTCAGAACGATCAGCAGATCTTCCGCGTTCGTTCTGCGTACCTTTTGGACGCATTCACCTGCATCCTTGAGCGCCGGATCCATCTTTATACGACTCAAGATCTCCACATGGCTCAAGTCACCATTTTGTGGATGACGAGAGCGTTGGGCAGAGTCGGCCGTTCGCGAGGTTTCTGCGGCTTCTTCTGAGGCTGCTTCTGGGATATCTTGTGCGATCTTTTCTTCTTTCGCGCAGTCTGCCACTTTTGCTCTGATCTCTCGCCTCCCTTATCCTCGGATTGACCAGCCAATGGCTCCACCAGCTGCTTCTTCTTCGGCTCCTTTCCTTCGGTCGACGTCGGTGTAACCCGCTTTTTCCTCTTCGCCTTGTTTACTTGTGTCGAGGTACCACCTCTGTCCATGCCTTCATCGTTCCTCTCCTTGTTAGGGAGAGTCGATTTGGCTTGGCTTATGGTCGGCGTGGTTTACGTACCTCCAGTCGACGTTGCCGCCTGTGGCTTTGCACTCCACGTTACCAGGTCCTCTATACCTTTCCAAGTACTGGTAAGCATAGGAACCCACCGCGGATCTCTTCGTGGAGGTTTTTCTTCTGCTGGATGAAAGAGGCTAGAGTCTCCAGCGTCTTTCCGTGCCTCTCCACCAACTTCAAAATCTCCTTTCGGTTTCCAACTGTCTCTTCCCTTTCTTCACGTGAAACATTATGCGCCATGGAGGCCAAGTGGCCCACCTCCATGGTGCTGCGGTTGTTCGTTGACGACGCCGGAAGCCCGTTTGGTCACTCCTTGGAGGCGACGGGCGTTCTGTGCCCCTGCACCCTAATCGGTATATCCTTTATTGGACTTCCCATAATCATTTGCTATCGAGGTTTGTTCCCCGTGTCTGTTGGTCCACGGGAGGAATTTTTATTGCCTCCTGCCCTGTATATCTATATAGACATTTCAATATCCATATCTATATCCAGGTAGATATCTCTATACGTGTATCTATATTTATATAGATATTTTTACATCTATGTCTATATTTATATACGAGGGCCTCCCCCTAACCGCCGCCTGGGAACGCGCCACGTAGGGGTTTCAGACTCCCTATGTGTGTGTGTGTGTGTGTGTGTGTGCAAGTGCGTGCGTGCGTGTGTGTCCAAGTGTGTGTCCTAGTGTGAGTGGGAAAATTCCGAAAGCATGTGTGCAGGTATGCTGTGTGTGTGCATGTCTGTGTCTGCGCGTGCGCAAGTGTGTGTCTGCGCGTGCACAAGTGTGTGTGTGTGCGTGTGTGTATGTCCAAGTGTGTGTGGCCTAGCGTGAGTGTACGTGCGCACACGTATGTGTGTGTGCACTTGCGCACATTTTCAGGCGCACGTAATTACAACGCATTCCCAAATCCCCCCTCTACGCTGCCGTTTCGCTGTAGTATGCACCTGATTGGCTATTTATTTTAATTCATAATTAATTATCTATGCGTCTGATCAAAAACTGTCTGAGGACTTTTCTTCTCAGAATTTTTTTTTCCTACCGGATGCTAAAAGGGCGTACGTTACTTCTGGGACACCCTGTATAATAAAATAACCTATGGGCCCAGACAATAATAAAACATACCATCAGAGCATGCAAGCTGCTAGCTGGAACAGATTACACCAAGCCGTTGCAGCAGAAAATACTCGGCCAAGTGCAAGTCGGGCAAGTGTACCTCGATTAGAGTCCCGTACATATGACCAATTAACGTTTTTTTCAACTAGATATTTAATTAAGTAATGCTTTTTCTGTCTTAGTTCTTAGGTGGTACTAAACTGAACCCACATGGGGTGGCGATAGCTAAAGAAAGCTTTGAATACTCCCGCTGTAAGCTAATGATGAAGGTACGTAAACTTATTGTTATTTTAATTTTTACAATACTAAATTACTCATTTTTTGAGTCAGTACCAGCCAATTACCAATAATGCCACAATTTTTACAGAAAAAAAGAAGGCGAAGAAAAATTAATGGAATATACGATCTACAGTCTTTTTTTAATTTGCACTCGCGTTTCTTCCGTGACGTCAATCTCTTCTTGGCTGCCACCGACTCCAAAAATAATTCGTTTGGTATTGTTAACATCCAAATAACAATAATTTTATCTATTTTCATTATAAATTGATTATATCAAGAGACGCGGCAGCGTCTTAACGTCGAGTAAAAAAAATCGACGCCACTGATCGATGCCACCGATTTCGATGCCACTGATCGACTGACGAACATGCCGCGACCCTTTATACAGTAAGATGGGCATTAGCAGACAACGTTTTAACTTTAATTCGATATTACGCGAAAACGTGGCGACGAATTGAAAAGTTAATGACACTTGACCCATGAAATATAATTTTTTTCTATCGATTTGGTTTGGTTCATTTTTCGATCCGTCTACTCAATCTTGAGATCTCATAATATTCGCCGGAATTCCCGAAAGATTCTTTGGTCACGAAAATTATTCCACAGTCGTCGACCACAGTCGTCGATTTGTTGAATCGAAAACAGTCGCTCGGTTGTATCGTAACATACACTACATCGGTCCTTTTATGTATCACTTAACACTTGTTTCCATATATATAGATATAGACGCTCGAGCAGTCTCGTGTCGTAACGCTGAGAGTCTGTGCACACGGCGTATTCCTACCCGCCCAGAATATTCCTACGCGCTTAGAAGATAGTCCGTGCGTAAATGCCCTGTTCGATATTACGCGAAAACGCGCAACGCATCGAAAATTTGACATTTGACCAATGAAATATGATTTAATTCTATCGATTTTGTTCGGCTCATTTTTCGATCCGTCTACTCAATCATGAGATCTCATGATATTCGACCGAATTTCCGATCGATTTTTTGACGATGAAAATTATTCCACAGTCGACGATTTCAAAACATACACTACATCGAATCGAATACGCCGTGTGTAATGGTCCTGACAAGCAGCGCCCCGCGCCTTTTCTCATAGCACCGGGCAGTTGCGTGGATCAGAACCCCGGTGTTTTGTCGCGATCGATTGATTTATATCATTCTTCTATACTTGAAGTTTCTCGGTATCTCCGCAGAGCAACATTGACGAAATTAATGAGTAAGTTTGCTCACGGTAAAAGTGAGACTCGAATAGTGTTTTTCCTTTATTCTTACCGACGATGATGCTAAGTGTCACTTCGACGCGACAACGGCGGCACGCGAAGAACACGGATTCTTCTACATCGACGCAATTTTCCCGTACCTGCGATCATATGGATACTATGGTGTCCAGCGCGGGAAATCCAAGAACGGTGGTACGGCGAAGAGGGGGGACCGGGCGCGTGTGACGTCACAGAGGGGCTTCTGTGAAGGGGGTAGCCATGTGGTCCGAGGAGCGACTGGCGGGAGGGGAAAGCCGCCGTCGATGAGTGTTATGTGTGTGTGTGTTGTGTGTGGGTGTGTGTGTGTGTGTTGTGCGTGCGTGCGTGTGTGTGTGTGTGTGTGTGTGTGTGTGTGTGTGTGTGTGTGTGTGTGTGTGTGTGTGTGTGTGTGTATGCGTAAATGCGTGCGCGCGCGCGTGTGTGTGTGTTTGCTTGTGTGAAAGGAAGGGGGAGGGGATAAGAAGAATGCTTAGAATTAAATGACAATAAAGCAATAGTTTATTAATAATTAAATTACACAATGACCGTACATAGTATATACTAGACACAGAATCTTTGGTGTGTGTGTGTGTCTGTTTGCCCTTTTTTTTCATTTGATTATTTTAATATTTTGAATATCCGCACCGGATTGGCTATTCTGGAACATTAAACATCACGATCTCGTTAATCTATCAAAAATGATCATATTTTGAATCATACTAAAGATAATACTAACCATCGACCTAGTATAAGTTCAGGCAGGTGGGGGACGTGTCGCACGTGGCAACTTGATCGGTCGGCCCGCCGTAGTTGGTGCAAAATATTCCCCGGATATTGATGAATCTTTCGCTGAAGTGGCCACATCCATGAATTAGTCGATCAACCCCACATATCAAAGTAGCACGACACACAAAATTTTGCCCGATCATTTTCGGTGAAATATTCATAGTTTATACGACACATGACTTCCCGGTTCAACCGATTTATGTGGTGCTAGTCCACTATGACTTCACACAAATAACGCAAACCCTCATCTGCGGCATTGCCCAATCCACTATCACGTTCTAGTTCGTTTATTGCCGCCAATTCCATGTCATCATGTGCAAGCACTTCAATTTCACCGTACGCATCATCGTCATCATCGGCAATATCAATAACGTCTTTTTCGCCTACCCAAACATGCACTTCGTCGTCATCAGCTATATTCACCACCACCTCCATGTCATCATCGACGAGATCGATCACTTCGATTTGGTTCAACATTTTTTTTCACTTATTTTTCGTTTTTCGACTCTTTCACAATAACACCTCGGAGGTTGGAGACTGGAATGACGAAAACGGCTGTTCCAATCCTTCTTCAGATTTTGATTTTTGGATCCTCATAGGGTTATAGTAAGGCGGGGGATGGTAAACAGGATGTGTACATAGTTTTAAACATTAGTTGGGACGTGTAGAAAAAAATCTTGCAAGATATTGCATCATGGCCAGGGATAAACGAAACGTTTTTTCTTAATTATCTCTGTGGGGTGGGCATCCGCTGTCCAGAAAAGTGTGCACTCGTGGGTGAAAGCTGGTCAGGCTCGCCAAGCATTACGATCTAGAACAGCGGCTAGGTCATGGAGACTGAACTACCCAAATCTGGTTTGCATCCTTGAATGATAACATATATATAGTGCCACGTATTCCAGTATGTATGAAGTTCCGCCTGTCAGGAATCATAAGGTTCTTCGCAGAGCGTCATCAAACCTATTCGAGTCATTCTTGAGGCTATACAGTTCTTACCAAATCAGTCACATTCTTGTCTTCGTTGACGTTCGAAGCCACCCTCCGAGTGTAAGGAACATTTTTAAAAAATTACATTTCGCTCACGTAATGTGTTGGATATCCAAAACACATATACGAAAATGAGGTATTTATTACAAAAAGGATAAACTTCAGGGATCTATGGCCGGAGCATTTTACTAGGCTTCGATCGCTGATCCCGCTGCATGCACCATTTGAGCACAGATGCACTCGCAGTCTGGAATACTCAGAAAATACTTTTTTTGCTCCCGTTGAACCCCGACCGGCTCGTTCTGTGTATGTATTGATTTTTCATGCTTTTCGCGGTAATAGATATCAACGCGATATTTAAAAAAAAAACTCTAGTGGAAGTGATTCTATTACATTTTCCGAGCTAGATGGGATAGATGAAAATATTTTCCGATGGAAGACCATTTTTAACAATCGACAGCGCTCAAAAGTGGCCATACTTTGAACGAAGCAGTGAGTTAACATAACTCTCTGGGAAGATTTTTCAACTCGTCAATATGGAGAACAACAATGAACCATTAGAAGAAATCTTGCAGAACCAAACCACGCTCTTCAGTTCGATCGACGACTTTGCTGTGTGGGAGCAACAGATCGTAGAGTTCATCGAAGTACTGAAAACACAAAGCCGAATTAAGCGCCAACGATTATCAACTAAACATCAATCGTCATTGATAGTCCAAATACCGCATCTGGAAGGTTTGAAGTATTCTATGTACAGGCATTTTATATACATGGGTGCAGGATACAGCGGTGACGGGTTATTGTGGCGAGAAATCGTCTTGAACGCATGATGGTCTATACTTTAACCCCTGCTCGATGAATTTCTACAACATAGAAGTGGTTGAGCTTTACGAAAAAAAACGTAATCTTACAATAAATGTAAATAAGTATAAATCAATATGCGTTGAATGTTATATCTCACTGCTACGGGAGATAATGATTATGAGGGCTGCGATTAATGTGCAATTAAGAGATAATACACGTTTCGCATAAGTAACAGTCGCAGCTTTCTACCCAGCTGAACGAAAGAGTGGTTATGGATCTTCTTACATGCATTAGTCAACGGTATTAAATCTATCGAATATGGGATTTCCCGTGACTATAGGTCAAGTTTGAAAAAAAATTGTGCTTCCATCAATGTGTATACCACCAAAGAAGACGTAGGTCCAATACGCGTGGCTCAACATAAGTGAAAGAAAAGTAGATCAATTTGCTATACATACAAGACACCGAGAATAACAATGTATGACATTGTACATGGATCAAGAACCTGTCAAGCGTCGTGAGCGCAGAACTAAACCGAAACAGCCATTTGAAAAAATATATATGACATCGGTGTGTGAAGTTAAGATAATTACTATATCGTTTTATATTTGCTAGACGAATTAAACAACAATCCATTAGCTCGAAGGTGTTGTCATTACTTTAGATCAGAGGATTAACTGCAATCACATGAGGTCGATTGTGGATCAATGAAGCACTGCACCATGCGACTATCAAATGATATCAATATGTTGCTCCGAATCATCAACTCCAGTCGGAAAGCACGACATCCATTCATTGTAAATGCCTATGTGGAGTGTTTTTGACTAATGATGCAGAGTAGACGAGAGTGTGCAAAGATTGATGAGAAGAACGTAGCAGAGGATATGCATCAATACCATGAAATATTTAATATTTGTTACTACATGTGTTTTTCATATGACGAATCGCTATCACAGCAGCGATCACATCACAACGCTGATTCCACATGATGGTTTGTGACAGAACTAGAAAAACTAGTGCTGTGCATAAAATACAATTTCTACGAAAATTAATGCTCGTCATGAGTTAATTCTAATACCTTCGCGCTATGTCAATAACTGTGTATTCAGTAATCAACCAATAGAGGTAGACGTTGAATTACTCAAGATACAATGGCGTATGCCCCACATAATTTTAGATGAGACCAATAAATTATCATTACTTCGAACATTGGAAAGTGGGCGATACTTGAATATGAGTTTTCGCTCTTTGGATCTATACGACTGTCCACCGCTTCAAAGCAGAACGAAACATTAATTGACCTTATAAGCTACCTGCCAACTACAGAAACCAAAATATGTAATTGGTGCGGCGCAGACCGGTAAAAAAGATAATCTATGGCAAAGGACATTATATTATTCACCGACTGCAAACTCACAAGTGTTGAACTTTATCTCAATTCATATTTTTCATATTTAGTATATCAGCTAGCCATTCTCGTTTTTCATGACCCTCCACATATACGATAGAACACATATCGTCTTCCCCTTGAATCGTTAACTGCAGCTGTTATTAAACCTTCAGCCATACTATGTGGAACGTTTCCATAGGCCCACTTTAGACCATGATGATTGCGAACCAACCATGAAGCTTCGTATCTCTCAGATTTTGCTGATCTATACCATTTTACGCATGATGTCGGTCAATGGACAATATTCAACAACGCGATCGTGTAAGATTAAAACAATATGCAGTTGTATTCGATGGTGCATCTTCTTTGCATTCGAACTCTATTCACACATCTACGGTAGCATTTTTTTACAGGCTCGTTCTGATGCGATCAATCATTAACCGTGAGAGCGCCGTTACAGTAAGACTTGACGATGGTTAGTAAAGAACGATCACTATTCCCGTCGTAATGGTATTTACGAATTCGAAAGTACATATTGCACAAAATACCGAAACTTTTTCGAAGTCCAAATTCGAGTCATCTTGAGAAAAGAATGCTGAATTGAGATAAAGTTTAACACTTGTGAGTTTGCAGTCGGTGAATAATATAATGTTCTTTGCCATAGATTATCTTTCTTACCAGTCGGCGCCGCACCAATTCCATATTTTGGTTTCTGTAGTTGGCAGGCAGCTTTTAAGGTCCATGAATGTTTTGTTCTGCTTTAAAGCGGTGGACAGTCATATAGATCTAAAGAGCGAAAACTCATATTCAAATACCGCCCACTTTCCAATGTTCGAAGTAATGATAATTTATTGATCTCATCTAATGATAATTTATTGATCTCATCTAATGTGGGGCATACGCCATTGTATCTTGAGTAATTCAATTTCTACCTCTTTTGGTTGATGATTACTGTATACACCGCTATTGTCATAGTGTGAAGGTATTAGAAATAACTCATGACGAGCATTAATTTTCGTAGAAAATGTGTTTTATGCACAGCACTAGTTTTTCCAGTTCTGCCACAAACCATGATATGGAATCAGCGTTGTGATGTGATCGCTGCTGTGATAGCGATTCGTCATATGAAAAACACATGTAGTAATAAATACTAAATAGTTGATGATATTGATGCATATCCTCTGCTACGTTTTTCTCATCAATATTTTCACACTCTCGTCTACTCTCCATCATAAGTCAAAAACACTCCACATAGGCATTTACAATGAATGGATGCCGTGCTTTCCGACTGGAGTTGATGATTTGGAGCCACTTATTGATATCATTTGATGGTCGTATGGTGCAGTGCTTCATTGCTCCATAATCGACCTTATGTGATTGCAGTTTATCCTCTGATCTAAAGTAATGAAGACGCCTACGAAATAATGGATTGTTTTTTAATTCGTCTCACGCATATAAAACGTTGTAGATATTATGTTGACTTCACACACCGATGGCATATATATTCTTTTAAATGAATGTCTGTTTAGTTCTGCGCTCACGAAGCTTGGCAGGTTCTTGTTCCATGTGAAGTGTCATACATTGAGATCCTAGGTATCTTGTATGTATAGTAAATTGATATAGTTTTATTTCACTTATGTTGAGCCACGCGTATCGGGGCTATGTCTTCTTTGGTGGTATACACATTGATGGATAAATTGTTTTGAAGCACATTTTTTTCCAAAATTTGAACTATATTCACTGGGAATCCAATATTCGATAGATTCAATACCGTTGAATAATGCATGTAAGAAGATCCATGGCCACTGTTTCGTTCAGCTGGGTATAAAGCTGCGACTGTCACCTATGCGAAACGTGTATTATCTCTTGATTGCACATTAATCGCAGCCCTCATAATCATTATCTCCCGTGGCAATGGGAGATAACATTCAGTGCATATTGATTTATACTTATTTACTTTTATTGTGAGATTACGTATTTTTCGTAAAGCTCAACCACTTCCACGTTGTTGAAATTCATCGAGCAAGAGTTAAAGTATACACCATCACGCGTTAAAGTCGATTTCTCGCCACATTCACCCATCACCGCTGTGTCCTGCACCCATGCATATAAAATGCCTGTACATAGAATACTTCAATCCTTCCAGATGCGGTATTTGGACTATCAATGCCTATTGATGTTTAGTTGATAATCGTTAACCCTTAATTCGGCTTTATGTTTACAGTACGTCGATGAACTCGACGATCTGTTGCTCCCACACAGCAAAGTCGTTGATCGAACTTACGAGCGTGGTTTGGTTGTGCAAGATTCTTCTAATGGTTCATTGTTGTTCTCCATATAAACGAGTTGAAAAATCTTCCCAGAGAGATTATGTTAACTCACTGCTTCGTTCAAAGTATGGTCACTTTTGAGCGCTGTCGATAATTGTAGTATCCGAATTGCGGTAATAACCACCATTTAATGCTAACCGTAGGTAGCGCCGCCTTATTAAGGGGTTACACCCACTTGCGATTTTGAAAAACATCGATTTTTTTTATTGCATTTTTTTGAAGTATAAGTATCTGAGAATATGTCCTGAAAATTTCAAGTCGATCCGAACAAAATTGACTGAGGTATGAGCGTTGAAAGAGAAGAATCCTTTGTGTAATCGACCGGCTAGTCTGCCGTCTGGCGCGATCGACCCTCCCTCCGACCTTCAATGCATTGTTCGACGAAAAGGGTCGTATACCTGGCATTCACAACGTTCATATAATAGACTGGAATTTATAAAAACGTATTTTCGTTGTCTGTTATGGTCTAAACCCGTCAGTGTATCTCGAAAGTTCGACTATATAAGACGTATATTATGCCGTTCATAATATTATAAGCACAGTTTTTATTCATTTTACATTAAAAAATGGATCGCAAAAAAGGTTCGCGACAAACAAGAAGCAGTGATAATTTACGAAAATCTCGACCAAAAAGAAGGAAGGGTGTTTTTAACCCCAACTTCGCCGAAACGGAAACTGAAAGTTTCAGCACGTCTGCGAAGAAACTGAAAAATAATATTGATATGACTGTGAATCAAAGTCCTAATATTGAATATGGGATTTTGAACTTTTGGGTTGTGTTTGCTGCTATTTCAAATTTAGTGAAGTGCAAAACGTGTAATGGAAATATTACATTTGAAACGGCAAGTGCAAGAGGACTAGGCTTCAAAATCGTTGTGAAATGTGACTCATGTGCAGATAATTTGATACCATCTTCTCCTTTTTTGGAAAATTCGTATGAAAGAAATCGTCGATTTATATTCACCATGCGAGTTCTTGGCATAGGATTGGCTGGAGCAGAAAAATTTTGCGGACTTATGGACATGCCAAGGTTTCTTACCGGGACTACATATTCAATGGTTTGGAAAAGTATTTATGAGTCTGTGAAAACATGTGCAGATGTAATATTTAAAAAAGCCGTACGAGAAGAAAATGAAGACACACCTAATGTAGAAGGTGTATCTTCAACAACTCCAACAACTCCTCAATTAACAGTTTCCGGAGATGGATCCTGGAGGAAGCGAGGATATACGTCGTTGTTCGGAGTCACATCAGTCATAGGCTACTACAGTGGAAAAGTACTTGATCTTGTGGTAAAAAGTGCGTATTGTAAAATGTGTGAATCGTGGAATCATAAGCTAAATGATGCGGAATACGAAGAATGGTACGAAACACACGAAGATAACTGCAGTGCAAATCACGAAGGCTCGTCGGGAAAAATGGAGGTGGACTCCTTTATCGAAATCTTCAAGCGTTCAATAGAAAAATATAATGTCCTGTACCGTTACTATATTGGAGACGGAGATTCGAAAACGTACATTCGGGCTAGTAAATTCTCATCCCTATGACGACGTAGAAGTTATAAAAAAAGAATGCATCGGTCACGTCCAAAAGCGTATGGGATCCAGCCTTCGTAATTTAGTAAAAAAAAAAAACAAAAAGCTTGGTGGTAAAGGACAGCTGACAGGAAAATTTATTGACAAGCTCACTGTGTACTATGGACTTGCTATTCGACGCCATTCTGCTTCTGTTCATGATATGCATGAGGCAATATGGGCGACCTTCGATCATTCCAGTTCAACCGATGCAAATCTACATCATGAGAGATGTCCAACCGGTGAAGAATCGTGGTGTTCGTATCAACGAGCTCAGGCGAGAAACGAGGCTTTCCAACACGATTACAAACCACTTCCTTCAAATGTATGGGATGCCATCAGACCTATATACAACGATCTGAGTATGGAAACTTTACTCGAAAGATGCGTCGGTGGCTTCAATCAAAATAACAACGAAAGCTTCAACCAACTTACTTGGAAAATCAGCCCAAAAATCGTCTGGAGTGGAGCAATCTTTGTAAATTTAGCAGCTTATATTGCCGTTGGACTATTCAACGAAGGTTCAAAATCATTATTATTTTATTTGAACTCAATCGGAGTAAGCTGTGGACACAACGCGCACCAATACGCTATAAAATGGACGAAGCACGGATTGCACTGGCAGAGAGGCGTGCGGCCGAGAGCACTCGTGAAGGAAGAATGTTACGAAGGCAACACCAAATTTCCGTTTTGCAAGCGGCATCGTCGGCGGAAGAACTTCTGTATGGGCCCGGAATAGATGACTCTATGTAAGTTTACAAAAAAAAATATTTTCTTCGTGTAAACTGAAATTGAAACTTTAAACGCGTTTTTCTCAAAATGGCATTTCGAAGTCGGTGACCAAGATTACTCGAACACTAATAAACCGTTCTTCTTGAAATTTTGCAGGCTTATTTAATACATAAAAATGTATTCTTAAATCTTTCGATTTTTTTTTCGAAAAGAATGGCCGTTTTGTAGCAAAAAAAACGGCCGTTTTTTTCGTTAAAATCGAACCATCAACTTTGATTGTCCGCTACTTTGTGAAAAATGAATGTTTTCTAAAATCCTTCGATTGAAGACTAGTTTATACTTATATTTGACTAAATCCATCCGCATTTTTTTTCAGATGATCCACTTCGCCGCCTTGTTGGTCACCGCAAACCGTGTATATAAAAACATTATTTCATTGACGGCCATTTGCCACTAAGCAATGTAATATTTTTCAATAAAAAAATTACTGAAAGTTCTTCAAGATGTGTTCTTTAAGATGGTATATTGATCGATTAAAAAAGTTTTGTAGTTTTCTTTAAATAAATTCATGACAAAGGCCTTTTTTTGCGCTACAAGTGGGGGTAACGCCTTAAGCTAAGCGTGCCTAGCCAGGTGAGACGGACGTCTGTCTTCGTCAAGCCTCTCGAGTGACTGGACGGTCCGAAATAATAGCGGTCCTATCTTGTGTATACACACACGCGCGTACGCACGCACACGCACACACACACACACACACACACACACACACACACACACACACACACACACACACACACACACACACACACACGCACGCACGCACGCACGCACGCACGCACACGCACGCACGCACGCACGCACGCACGCACGCGCACGCACGCACGCACGCACTCTCTCTTCGACTCTCACTTCGACTCTCGATTCCACGAAGTTGAATCGAAGTTGAATCGAAAATAGGGCGGCTTTTCAGCCGCCCTATTCGATAAAAATGCCGTAAAAACGTTTAAGACTAAAATGAGAGTTTTGTTGAAAGTGGAGTATTCAAGACACGACGCGGTATGTAAATTCCTATTTTATTACCGAGCAACACCGCATTGTACAACCAGCTGTAGCCCAGCAGAGTTACAAATAGGCAGGTGTTTCAGAACAAAACTAGATTTGGTAAGGCCGAACTTGCCAATGTAAATGTAAACAAGGGATGTAAACAAGGGAATCAGCGGAAATTCTACTAGGAGTTTACTAAAAACGACATAGTAATGGCCAAAGAGATTAATGGCAACGGGTGGCGTAAATCGCGTATCATAGACCGGCTGTCACCGGTAACGTATCAGTCACATACGGATAACGGGAAGACGTGGATGTAGCATACCGATCAAATTAAATCATGTAAAATGAGTATGGATGAATGTGTAATCACGAAGAGTATACGGAAAGAACAAAGGACCATACCCGAGGTATCTAATACCGAGTTATGGGCAATGTCAGTACCGTGCGAAATAAAAAAGCCACAGAGTGCGTAAAATCAGCGCCGCACATAGGCGACGTACCGCAGCTACGACGTTCTACAAGGATTTCGAAACCCCGTAAGTTTAAAGACTTGTAGCCGACGAAGTGTACTGAGGCTGAATCGTGTGATAAATCAAACGAACCGATAATGTAACAAAATTGTATCGCTCTACGCGAAGAAGAAGAAGTCATAGAGGGGAGGAATGTAGTATCCGAATTGCGGTAATAACCGCCATTTAATGGTAACCGTAGGTAGTGCCACCGATTAAGCTAAGCGTGCCTAGCCAGGTGAGACAGACGTCTGTCTTCGTCAAGCCTCTCGAGTGACTGGACGCTCCGAAATAATAGCGGTCCTATCTTATATATATATATCGATTAATAAAGTATTATCGCTCGGTTATACGATTTCCCATAACAAGCACGGACGTATTTATTTAAACCAGAAACATTACAATACTTAAGAATGGTCTCCCATTAGAAAATATTTTCGCCGATTCCATCTAGCTCGGAAAATGTAATAGAATCACTTCCACCAGAGTTATTTTAAATATCGCGTTAATATCTATTACCGCGGAAAGCATAAAAAAAAATACATACACAGAACGAGCCGGTCGGGGTTCAACGGGGGCAAAAAAAGTATTTTGTGAGTATTCCAGACCGCGAATGCATCTGTGTCCAAATGGTGCATGCAGCGGGATGTGCAGCCGAAGCCTAAAAATCATGCTCCAGCCATAGATTCCTAAAGTTGATCGTTTTTGTAATAAATACCTCGTTTTCATATATGTGTTTTGGATATCCAAGGCAACACTTGAGCGAAATGTAATAAAAAAAAAAATATTCCCTATGCTCGGACGGTGGCTTCGAACGTCAACGAAGAAAAGAATGTGGCTGATTTGGTAAGAACTCTATAGCCTCAAGTATCACTTGAATAGGTTTGATGTTGCTCTGCGAAGAGCCCTATGATTCGTAACAGGCTGGATTTCATACACACTGGAACACGTGGCAATATAATTTTATCGTTAAGGGATGCAAACCAGATCTTGGTAGTTCAGTCTCCATGACCTAGACGCTGTACTAGATCGTAATGCTTGGCGAGCCTGGCCAGGTTTCACCTCCACGAGTGCACACTTTTTCGAATAGCAGATGCCTACCCCACAGACATAGTTAAGAAAAAACGTTTCGTTTCTCCCTGGCCAGGATGCAACATCTTGGAAGGTTTTTTTTCTACACGTCCCAACTAATGTTGAAAACTATTTACACATCCTGTCGATGTCTGAATAAGGTGTCGAAAATCGAAATCTGAAGAAGGATTAGAACAGCAGTTTTCGTCATTCCAGTCTCCAACCTCCAAGGTGTGATTGTGAAAGAGTCGGAAAACGAAAAATAAGTGAAGAAATATGTTGAACCAAAAAGAAGTGATCGACCTCGTCGATGATGACATGGAGGTGGTGGAGAATATCGCTGATAACGAGGAAGTGCATGTTTGGGTAAGCGAAAAAAAGTTATTGATATTGCCGATGATGACGATGATGAGTACGGTGAAATTGAAGTGCTTGCACATGACGACATGGAATTGGCGGCAATAAACGAACTGGATAGTGATACCGAATCCGCGGATAGTGGATTGGGCAATGCCGCAGATGAGGGCTTTCGTTATTTGTGTAAAGTCATAGTGAACCAGCACCAAATAAATCGGTTGAACCAGGAAATCATGTGTTGTATAAACTATGATTATTTCACCGAAAATGACCGGGCAAAATTTTATGTGTCGTGCTACTTTGATATGCCGGGGGCGGCTGATCGGCTAATTCAAAGATGTGGCCACTTCAGCGAGAGATTCATCAATATCCGGGGAATATTTTGCACCAACTGCGGCGACCCACTAAATTTCCATGTGCGACACGTGCCCCACCTGCCTGCACTTATACTGGGTCGATGGTTAGTATTATCTTGAGTATGATTCAAAATATGATTATGTTTGACAGGTTAATAAGATGCATGATTTTTTATGTTCCAGGATAGCGGATCCGCTGCGGATATTCAAAATAATAAAACGAAAAAAAGGGCAAACATACACCACACACACGCACGCACGCACGCACGCACGCACGCACGCACGCACGCACGCACGCAGGCACGCGCGCGCGCGCACGCACATACACACACACACACACACACCAAAGATTTCATGTACAGTATATACTATGTACAGGCATTGTTTAATTTAATTATTGATATACTATTGATTTGTCATTTAATTTAAAGCATTCTTTTTAACGCCGCCCCCTTCCTTCCACGCAAACAAACACACACACACATAACACTCACCGACGGCGGCTCCCCCCTCCCGCCAGTCGTTCCTCGGACCACATGGCTACCCTCCTCCCGAGAGGCCCCTCTGTGACGTCAGAAGCGCCGTCAGTGCTGCCTTCGCAGGCGCAAAAAAAAGTTCCTCCACTGCTGACATGATTCCGACTGATGGAGTAGCTGAAACCGAAAGAGGAAAAAAACGGTCGTTAAACTAGAACGTATTTCCTGTACAAAGACGTAGGATTTTTGAAAAATATCATAATCTAACAAAATGGCGTAGTTATGAAAAATATCTCTTTTCTTGCCTATAAAGTGGTCGTTTTTTCAATGCCAAATCGTCAATTTTCATCCAATCAAAAATATCCTACGTCATTGTAGAGTAAATATATTCAAGAGTACTCAGTTCAAATTTCATGTCAATCGGATCACTTTGAGTTACAATGTCGGCAAATTTGAAAAATCTCATTTCGAGAAAAATGCGTTTAGAGATTTAACTATCGATTTTTGCAACATAAAATGATATTGACAAATATAATATAAATTATAATATTCTTGAAAAAATAAACTGTTGAAAAAGGCAAAAAAATCGATCTTTTTAAAGTGTCACATTGGTATAGCCCCTTAATAACAGCGCACAAAATTATGGCTGCCGCCGCACGGCGTTTCTCCATGGCGTCCGAGCGGGTACCGCAGACGTGTCAGTAGTTTTGTGTGTGAACATCTGAGACACTTGTGTAGCGACATCACAGTACAGACGTTTTCTGGGACACCGAAACCGTCTTATGTGTGACCAGAACGGACATTAGTGTCAGACATTTGTGTCGCAATAAGTGTCGTAGTCTATGCAGACCTTTAGCCCTTCTACTATCGTATCGTTGGATATAGACGTAAGAATAAAAAATATGGCCTGTCCCAGTAGTGTAATGGGGCCGATTCTAAATCAAGATCCCCTTACCGACACTTACCGACCGAGAACGAACCAAAAAATGGTTAATTTCTGAGTTATCGGCGGATGGTCAGGTAGGGTTTTGATTTAGAATTGGCCCCATGATCGACTGTCGATGTTTCTACTTACCGACCAATGGTAGGTCTCCACTGCTTACCGACCGATGGTAGGGCTCTCCTGCTTACCGACCAATGGTAGGGGGTCACCTGCTTACCGATCGATGGTGGTAAGTCCCCCTTCGCCTCGAATGGAATTCGGGGGGGGGGGGGGGGTAAACACGGGGCACACGTCCGACTCCTAGCGAGGCCGCGCAACGACTGACAAAGAGTCGAAGTGCTTTGTAGTAAAAGGGAGTTCCCCTCCCCGCCCGCGGGAAGAGGGGGTGGCGGGAGGAAGAGTGGGGGGTCCGATTTCTCAGAAATTGTTTTAAACATTTGTGGGCGGTGAGTCATCGGGCGCTTGCCGTGGCTTGACAAAGCCCCCCCCCCCCCTCTTGCTGAGATGCGATAGTTTTGTTTATCGACGTGTCTAAACCTGCGAATTGAGGTGCTGAATGATTATTTTTCGAGAATTTATCATCGGCCGGTGACATTTGATAGCGTCAAAATGGCGGCGGGATTTCGTCAGATTTCTACGAGTTATATTTTTTAAACATTTTGTGGGGGGGGGGGGTTGAGTCATCGGACGCGTGACATTTTTCCGCGCTCGGACCCTCGTGCCGTCAATGCGGGGGGGGGGGATAGAAAGGAGTACATAATCTTGCGATTCAAGATCGGACGCACACATGAGAATGAACTACGTGCACACGAGTGAAACAATGTAGTTCATCGATAAAATTGGTAAAATTGCCGATTTTCTGCCGACGAAGAAGCTCAGAGATTTGTCACCCGGGTCGGATTATATCATCACCAACATACGGGCGGTCAACACTAAATTTGGCAAAAAGCACGTCGTCGACATTCGCAACGAATTCAGCGTGTTTCTACCCGGAACGATCATAAAAGCGCTTGAGGCTGATTCGATAACATTCGAGAGCATATTGGCAGCAGCGCATAGAGGAGATCTATGCATGTTCTATCGCGGTGGCAAATGTCACAGCCTGAAATTCGCGATTT
>OZ023316.1:9127998-9154148 GCA_964007375.1 Ophion obscuratus | reverse complement strand
GTTCAATTAAGGATGTACGGATTAGGGTGCAGGGGCACGGAACCCCAGTACCGGCGCCTCCAGGGAGTGAGCAAGCGGGCTCCCGGGCGTCGTCACCATACGACCGCAGTACCACGGAGGTGGGCCACTTGGCCTCCATGGCGCACAATGTTCCAAGTGAAGGAAAGGAAGAGGAAGGGAGAAACCAACAGATCTTGAAGTTGGTGGAGAGGCACGGAAAGACGCTGGAGAGCCTAGCCTCTTTTATTCAGCAGAAGAAAAACCTCCACAAAGAGATCCATCGGTGGGTTCCTATGCTTACAAGTACTTGGAAAGGTATAGAGGACCTGGTAACGTGGAGTGCAAAGCCACAGGCGGAAACGTCGACTGGAGTTACGCAAACCACGCCAACCATAAGCCAAGCGAAATCGACTCTACCTAACAAGGAGAGGAACGATGAAGGCATGGACGTGGACGGTACCTCGACGCAAGTAAGCAAGGCGAAGAGGAGAAAGCGGGTTACACCAACGTCGACCGAGGGAAAGGTGCCGAAGAAGAAGAAGCAGCTGAAGGAGCTGGCTGGTCAACCCGAGGATAAGGGAGGTGTGCGATCAGAGCAGGAGTGGCAGACTGCCGGAAAGAAGAAAAGATCGCACAAGATATCCCAGACGCAGCCTCAGAAGAAGCCGCAGAAACCTCGCGAACGGCCGACTCTGCCCAACGCTCTCGTCATCCACAAAAAGGGTGACTTGAGCTATGCGGAGATCTTGAGTCGTATAAAGAAGGATCCGGCGCTCAAGGATGCAGGTGAATGCGTCCAAAAGGTACGCAGAACGAACGCGGGAGATCTGCTGTTCGTTCTGAATAAGGAGAGCTCAGCCAAAGCACCGGAATTGCGAAACCAATTCGAAGGTGTTCTTGGCGAATCAGCAACGGTGCAGAGTAAAGTCCAGGAAGTGGATCTGGAGATCAAGGACCTGGAAGAGGATGCGACGAAGGAGGAGATATTGGCGGCCCTGCAGAGAGTCTTGGGACCGGACTATCCAGCCACGGAACACTCTCTTAAGTCTCTGCGTAAAGCATATGGCAGGACTCAGACCGCGGTATTACGAATCATGGTGCCCGCTGCCCGGAAACTTCTGGATACAGGAATCATCCGAGTCGGCTGGTGTAATTGCAGAATCCGAGAGGTGGTGAGGCCACTCAAGTGTTTCAAGTGCTGGAAATTTGGACACTTATCACGGAACTGCAAGAGCAGCGTCGACCGGGCTAAAGACTGCATCAAGTGCGGTATCACTGGCCACAAAGTTGCCGAATGCACAGCAAGCGCAAAGTGTGTCATATGTGCAGAAGCGGGAGATGGGGCACCCACAGCCCACATCGCAGGTAGCAGCCGATGTCCAGCGTATACGCGGGCTCTCCAGGCTCTCCAGGCACTCCAAAAACGCTGCAAATGAGAGTACTCCAGCTCAACCTCAACCATTGTGAAGCCGCACAGGACCTGCTCATGCAGACTGTGCGCGAGCTGAAGCCTGACTTGGCGATACTCTCGGAACCATATAGACATCTAGACACGCAACCCTGGGAATCTGACGCAAGTGGGAAGGCCGCAATTTGGTCTTGCGGAAAGCTTCCATTTCAGGATCTTGCGAGTCGGATGGAAACTGGTTTTGTGAGAATAAAAGCCAAAGGAGTTCATTTCTACAGTTGTTACGCACCGCCTAGCCTGACGACTGATGAGTTTGAGAATTTTCTCGACAACTTAGTCGCAGACGCTAAACAACGATTCCCGGTAGCCATAGCCGGAGATTACAACACGTGGGCTGTGGAATGGGGTAGTAAAGTGACGAACAGGAAGGGTCAAGTCCTGCTTGAGGCTATGTCCTTATTGGATGTAGTACTACTTAATGCAGGTACAAAGCCCACTTTTGTTAAAGGTGAAGCCTCGTCTATAGTGGACCTCACTTTTGTGAGTAGTAGCCTGGCCAGAGGCAACCAGTGCCACTGGGTAGTCAGTGATATCTACACTCACAGTGATCATCAAGCGATTCTCTGGGAGATTCGCGGAGACTTCAGCAGAATAGCGAAGGCACCGAAGACAAACGGGAAGGGCTGGAAAGCGAAAATGTTTGACGCGGACTTGTTTCGTGAAACTTTTGACACCAGCCCCCTCGCAGCAGAAAGTGCAACCGAGAAGGTCGAGGTGGTCATGCAGAGGGTCACCGAAGCATGCGATGCCACAATGCCACGGAAACGTGATGTCGACTTCCGACCAGCGGTACACTGGTGGAGCGAACGAATTGCCGGCCTCCGAAGGGAGTGTCATCGAACTCGCCGCCGAGCGCAACGAGCTCGAGGCAAACGCTCGTTCCCCGATTTGGAAGAACAGCACAGGAAGGCGCGCTTGAAGCTTAAAAAAGCTATCAAGCAGAGTAAAGCTGAAAGCTGGGGCGAACTGCTCAGCGAGGTGGAAGATGCTCCCTGGGGCAGGCCATACAAAGTAGTAATGACTCGGCTGAAAAGCCAGCCGATGCCATCGCCTGTAGACGCAGCCCTGCTGGAAAAGATTGTTACACATCTGTTCCCTGAGCAACCCGAGGAGGACTACCAGCTCGCGGAGGACGTCGATGAGGACATCCCAGCCATTACTGAAGAAGAGCTTCTTACGGCGATTGCCAGGGTGGGCAACAATAAAGCCCCCGGTATGGATGGGATACCCAACATCGCACTCAAGGCAGCGATCAAGTTGGCACCGGCAATATTCCTCGGCATGTACAATGGGTGTCTCAAGGAAGGAATCTTCCCGGACAAGTGGAAGTGGCAGAAGCTAGTGCTCCTCCCGAAAGGGAAGAAGCCGCCGGACGAACCTTCATCCTATCGTCCACTCTGTATGCTGGATACCGCCGGAAAGATCTTCGAGCGCATCATCCATAACAGGATTGAGAAGTTCGTGGACCCTCTACTGGCGGAGGGCCAGTTTGGCTTCAGAAAGGAGCGCTCTACGCTGGATGCCATTAACACAGTGGTGAAGCAGGCGCAGGAGTCGACTGCGGGTAAACGATGGACAAGAGGGTCCAAGAAGTACTGCGCAGTTGTCGCTCTCGACGTCAAAAACGCTTTCAACTCGGCGATATGGAAGTGTATCATGGATGCCCTAAAAACATTAGGTGCAGCATGGTACCTCCGGAGAATAGTGGCGAGTTACCTATGTAATAGGTGGCTCATGTACGACACAGAGGATGGACCGAAGACGTATAGGGTGACTGGAGGAGTTCCTCAGGGCTCTGTACTTGGACCGCTTCTGTGGATCATCATGTACAATGATCTGCTGCTATTGCAATTGCCGAAAGGAGTGTCCGTCGTAGCGTTTGCAGATGACGCGGCGCTGATTGTCATCGCCAAATTCCTGGAGCAAATCACCGCACTCTTCGGCGAAGCTTTCGCCAAGATAAAGGAATGGATGTCTTCTGTTGGACTGCAGCTTGCAGCCCACAAAACAGAAGTACTCCTCGTATCCAGCAGGAAGGTGATGGAAACGGTAACGCTCAGGGTTGGAAACACCGAAATTACATCCCAACCGTTCATTCGGTACCTGGGTGTGATTCTCGACGCGAGGCTTAACTTCAAAGAGCAAACCGAGCAGATCAGCAGAAAGGCCGCTCGGGTGGCTACCACATTGGCGCGACTCATGCCTAATGTTGGTGGCCCCAGACAGAAGAGGAGGAAACTGCTGTCATCAGTGACGACCTCATCGCTCACCTATGGCATACCCATATGGGCTGACGCACTGAAAATCCAGGAGTACCGCAGGAAGGCTGCAGCAACGTATCGCGTCAGCGCCTTGAGGGTAGCCTGTGCATTTCGCACTGTCTCCGAGGACGCTATCAACGTTATCGCGGGAATGCTGCCCATTGAGGTGCTCGCTGAGGAGCGTAGAGCGATGTACCAGCAGAAGGGAGCTAGAAATCCCAGTTGTGCAAGGACAGAAGCGAGAGCAACCAGTTTGAACCAGTGGCAGACGATGTGGGATGCCTCTACCAAGGGAAGGTGGACACATCGACTAATTCCGAAGGTGGAGATATGGGTGACCCGTCTACATGGGGAGCTCAACTATTATCTCACTCAAGTGATCTCAGGACACGGCTGCTTCCGGGCTTATCTCTATAAGTTTAATTATGAAGATTCCCCGGACTGCCCAGCATGTGTAGCAGTCGAGGAGAACGCTGAACATGCATTGTTCCAATGCCCACGGTTTAGTGCCTCTCGCGCGATAGTCGAGGATCAGCTGGAGACACGCATCACCCCGGATAACCTGGTTGAGTTGATGCTGAAGTCAGCAGACGCATGGACAGCTGTATCGGCTTATGCTGTCGCAGTAATGAAGGAGTTGCGACGTGCAGAACGCGCGAGGAAGAAGACGACGCCGGAAGACCAGGCAGTCATAGATGAAATCAGCGACACGAACCCCTAAACCACTCATACCATCTCGAGTGGAACGGGGGATGTAAGGTCGTCTGACCACTGTAGGAAGAGCTACGGCTAAGGCCTCTCCCGCGATGTAATACCTAGCGGTCGTCCCGCGGGAGAATTTGTAAGGCCACAGAGGAACGGGGGTTTTTAGTCGGTGCAAGCCCGACACACGGCAATTATTTGCTACGGTGCGCAGGCATTTTCCCGCTAAACCTCTTTAAAAAAAAAAAAAAAAAAAAAAAACACACACACACACACACACACACACACACGCACGCACGCACGCACGCACGCACGCACGCACGCACGCACGCACGCACGCACGCACGCACGCACGCACGCACGCACGCACGCACGCACGCACGCACGCACGCACGCACGCACGCACGCACGCACGCACGCACGCACGCACGCACGCACGCACGCACGCACGCACGCACGCACGCACGCACGCACGCACGCACGCACGCACGCACGCACGCACGCACGCACGCACGCACACACACACACACACACACACACACACACACACACACTAACACAGGCACAGACGCGCGTGCGAGGTTGTATAGAGATTTTTTCTTAAATATATATTGGTGAGCCGTTCTCCTTCGAGAACGTCTCACCGTCGAGAAAAATTATCGACAAGTTGAGCGGTGCGAGGAACAATTTCTCTCACGTGGATAAGTGGCAAAAGTTCTGTGAGGTGCACGTCAAACTTTTGGGGCAACCGTTGAAAAAACCGGGGCTCAACGTCGGTCAAAAACTGAAAATACAATCGACAATAGCGAAATTGTTGTCGCTGAGGGAAAAAATCGTGCGTGGAGCAAGTGTAAGCAGCACAGGTGTAAGCGGTGCTGGTGTGAGTGATGCTTGCGAAAATATAGAGTGGGTCGATCTCGACTCGGCATTCAAAAATCGAATAAAGACAGGCTCGATTGTGAATTTCGAGCACAAAGATGTGCAGAGTTTCCTCGAAGATGCGATGCGCGTGGTGTTTTCAAAACTGGATAAAATCGTGCGCGAGGAGGGTAACGTGAATGTGACCTTGGCGTGCAAATTTCACCTCATGAAGGTGAATGAAATCATTGAGGAGGAACGCGGTCATTCTACCATCGAGCGATATTGCCGAGTGGTTCATCGAGTGCGTCCAAGCAAAACTCTCCGCCAAAATCGAGCACTTTCAGGAAAAAGAGTCAGGTTGGACGTTACGCGAAATCTCCCTTCTAATTGTGAAAATTAAGAAGTAAGAACCACCGCGAGGGAGCTTATCCACCTACACGCGTCTCCCGAGGGGATGTACAGATGAAACGGGCCGTCGTCGTCAATATTCAAAAACAATGACCCTTATTGTTTTCTTGGGCCCGTCACCGCAGCTCTCTCCCCCACCGCCACCGAGGATACATCCCGAACGTAAGAGTTCTTATCCTCATTATAGCGAAGTGCTCAAATACGAAGGCTTGAATTTTTCGATCAGCACATCGATAATTGAGAAATTTGAGGAATTTAATGGTTTGACGATCTATGTGTATGGGATCGATGGCATCATGAAAGACGGTATTAGTAAAATTGTACCGATATATCTGAGTAAACAAACGTCGGATAAACCAACAATTCACCTACTCATCATGAAAGCCGAAATCAATGAGGAGGAAGAGGATGATGAGGATGCTGCCGCTCCTAAGGTGTATCATCATTGCGCGTGGATTAAAAACATGTCGTGACTCTTGAGTGCGTAGATATCGAAAGGTAAACGTTGTATGCGGATTTGCGGATGATGCTTGCGTCATTTCACCACGAAAGAAAAATTGCAAAGGCACAAAGAGGATTGCGCGAATAATGCGTAGATGATTATGATAAATAATAAGAAGTCATGTGTACACTACAATAAAATTGAGATTGAATCAACAATTATAAAAATTGTATAAAATTTATTTCGAATGAACCATGGTTTCAGTTATCCGTGGATCGTTCAGCCTCGATCACCCTGGTTAATCCGAGTGTTACTGTAAAAAGTATGAAAGACTAGTATATCGTATATCGAAAGGCTATCAATATGGGTTTTCTTCAGATAAATCAAAGACAATAAGAACATATCCATAAGACGCGGTAGCATCGCACTGCTAGCATACTAAACAATTCAGAAGAAAGGCCGCAGATGAGTGGTACAGTAATATGCCGGCCGTGCCATACTTGATGTATTACAATTTCAATCATCTGTATGGTGTAGCTATGTGCGAGTCATTGCTATACGGCCCGTTCGCTTGGGTAGAAAATTTCGAGCAATGTATCGGGGATATTCCAGATGACGCTGAAACGGGATACATCTTGAAGGTTGATTTGGAGTATTCTCGAGAGTTACACGACACGCGCAAAGATTTACCCGTGTGCCTTATAACACTACGGCCCTCCTGTGCGGGCACTCAAAGAAAATTAACGACCACGCGGCCGCAAAAAGAAAAATACGCTATTCACTAAAGAAATTTTAAACATCGCGTAAAATTGGGATTACGCGTCATAGAAATTCACAGAGTCCTCGAGTTTAAGCTTGGCTAAAATGTCGCAATGATCGAACTGACTCTCATTCTTGCGTTATTATTTTTACGATTCATCTGGAGAGCTAGAATGTCATATCGTGGCTTTTTTCAATTGTGTAGACGTCTTCACGGACCGTATGGTATACTCGTTATGGTATCGAGTTGAACGTGTGCAATTCGAAGATTCCGCCAGCATGATTTTTAAACGGCTATAGTTCGATAGGTGTGATGGAGCTCGTTCCCGAAAGCGTCAGTGTGAAAGAATTATTCATGGGTAGTTGCCGTCCAACTGATTCGTATCCGAACAGAATCCTTTTTTGTACACTTCAAAATTTTATACATAAGTCACTACATACAACAGTATCATAGTCCTGATATCGTTCATGATTGTGTCTGATAGTGCTACCAGCACCCAAATATCTCTCCAGATCTTGAGGTAGCTAAATTATCAAAACTGTCGAATTACATGACTTCATCGTTAGTTTTTCTGTGTGTAACCCAATGTATGCTAGGTCCATCTTTGTCATCGAGATTCACAATAGTGGTTTCGTAATTTCGGCATCCACTCTTGAGAATTCATTTCTCACACGAACTCCACGACAATGAGGAATTTCCGTAGCGTTTTAATTCATTATCGAAATTTTAAGCAATGCCTGAAATTGGGACCGCGAATCACAAAATGCAACGAATTATCAAATTCAAACAGCGCGCTTGGCTAAAAGAATACAACAATGTAAATATGGAATTGGGGGAGCAATCTGACAGGGACTTTAAGAATTTTTACAAACTCGTGAACAATCCGGTCTTTGGTAAAACAATGGAAAATGTGAGGAAACATTGGGAACTACGACTCGTAAAAAGATGGAAGAGAGGGTGGAGAGCGGAAGCGCAGATCGCCAAGAGCCCATATCCATAGGTGCAGCATATTTGACAATTACATTGTTATAATTGCACTCAATAGAGCGTACGTTCTATTCAATAAGCCCATATCCACAGGATATTCCATTCTCGATTTACCTTAGCCCTGGATTTATGATTTTAACTACAATTACATACTCGAAAGATTTAACAATCGAGCGAAATTGTTGTATACGAAGACTGATAGTCTCATTTATCACATCAGCGTGTCCGACATTTATGAAACGATGAAATGGGACATTGACAAGTTTGACACGTCTGATTATTCACCAAATAATCCGTACGATGTGCCCTCGCGAAATAAGAGGAATTAGGCCTCATGAAAGATGAGAATAATGGTCGTATTATGATGGAATTTGTAGACTGGGGAGCGAATTTGTACTCGTTTAAAATCCTCGACTGTGACGATCTGAAGAAGCGAGCTAAAGGTATTAGGCGGTGAACCCTGAAATCCATCACATTCAAAGGCTTCAAAAAAATTGCTTGTTTGCGCACGAAAAAAAACCCCATCAAGGTGCAACAATTGATTGTGAAGTAAACATTTTTGGGCTTGGTCCGAGAAGGCGGTTATCGGAGTCGGGCTCGCGCAGTACGAGACCATAAACACTTGAGAGGCACGTGGCCGTCGGATGACGGTTTTCCTAGACGACAAAGGATCAGTTGAAGGCCCTGCAAGGGGATCGGCGTTCTTGGCGTCAGTCCATGTGTAACCGTTAACAAGAACGCATGGTCGAGCTGCAAGTCGTATATCGGCGCTTCATTGTTACGCGTCGAAGATATTAAGAGACTTTATATAAAATTACCATACTGTACGAGTCCATTGGGCATTACATTTACAAAATATAACCTTAGTAAGGAAATCTTACTACAATTGTGAGTATAGAAACACATTGTTCATACGATACGAAGAAATATTTCATACAGTTGTGCAGCCCGATAGCAGATGATAATATAACGAAGTACGGGGTGAGGAGAAAAATTCAAAATTACATAATGTTACATTTCTTTTATTTGCACGAATCTTTATGATTCGACCACCAATTAAACATTTTAAATACATTTTGCAATGCACAATTTTTTTCATGCTTTTCACAACGTAGCGTCGAGTTTCCATCTAATTTACTCAATGCATCCATATCTTCCGAGTCCACATCCAACGTTTCAATAACTAGATCATTTTTCATTTTTAGTATATCAGCTAGCCATTCTCGCTTTTCATGACCCTTAACATATACGATAGGGCATATGTCGTCTTCCGTTGAACCCTCAACTGCAGCGGTTATTAAACCGTCAGCCATGCTATATGGAACGTTTCCATAGGCCCACTTTAGACCATGTTGATTCCGAATCGCCCATGATGATTCATATCTCTCAGATTTTGTGAGAAGACTCCATGGTATGGGACTCGCGAAAATGTAATGGGAGAGTACGCATCGTGCTCGCAGAATTGCTACTTCCTTCACGATAAAGTTCCGTCCAACAATGAATCCTTGCAGATCCACAAACGTGGGCACAGTCATAATGTTTTAGCGTGATCAAGTCGATGCCAAGATCAAATCATGACTGACGTTGATCTTTAAGAAACTCGTTTTTAAATTATTTATTCGTTCAGCCGGTGATTGGCCTTCGATGGTACACACAACAGTTGGGTCGACAAATCAGAATCGACGAACGGATTCTCATCGAAAAAAAGAATTTTTGAATACGAATTTATTATTATTATACAACATTGTCGGAAGAAAATGTTTTATTTTAAAAATAATCATTTTAAAATTTGTAGAGTAAAAAAATGTTTTTTTTTTCGACTAATCAGAAGCGACCAAATGATTTTCAAAGAAAAAATCGAATTTTTAAAAAACGAATGTTATTATTATTATTACTGTTAAAAAACTCCTAAATATCATTCAAAAATTCGTAAAGTTATCAATGAGCGAAGAGTACACACGATTCACGAGTTTTTCCCATCTGTACCACCAGGATATAAAATCATCGAAGTTCGACAGTTTCTCGCTCAACATCCTTTTTAGATGATTTTAATAATACTTGTTGATAATCATCATCATCATCATCATCATCATCATCATCATCATCATTATTGCATCATCATCATTGCGTTGATCACCATCATCACCATACGTAGTATTGAAAGTATTATCGACATCGGCCTCCTTCTCCTCGTCCTCCTACTCCTCCTTCAAAGCCAATTCCTGTTGCTTGTCTTATAGTATTCGTGATTTGTTTTCATTCTCAGTGTCGCGGACTTAGCTCGAATATCTATGGCATGGTTTTTTTCTTCGATAGGTCTAATAGGGGGGGGGGGGGGGGGTATACGTTCGAAAATGTTTAGGTTTAAGCGTAAATGTATTTTACCGTTTCTCTCTTTACACACAATTGTTTTTTAACACTTAATTTTAATATTCTATATAATCGAAATCATAACCGAAGAGTGTCCGTAGAATCTGGGAATTAGCACTCTTTTGTCATCTCTCCAGCTGAGAGCAACTTTATTTTGCATCATCGTATGAACAATGTGTTTCTATACTCACAATCAATTGTTGCACCTTGATGGGGTTTTTTTCGTGCGCAAACAAGCAATTTTATTGAAGCCTTTGAATGTGATGGATTTCAGGGTTCACCGCCTAATACCTTTAGCTCGCTTCTTCACATCGTCACAGTCGAGGATTTTAAACGAGTACAATTTCGCTCCCCAGTCTACAAATTCCATCATAATACGACCATTATTCTCATCTTTCATGAGGCCTAATTCCTCTTATTTCGCGAGGGCACATCGTACGGATTATTTGGTGAATAATCAGACGTGTCAAACTTGTCAATGTCCCATTTCATCGTTTCATAAATGTCGGACACGCTGATGTGATAAATGAGACTATCAGTCTTCGTATACAACAATTTCGCTCGATTGTTAAATCTTTCGAGTATGTAATTGTAGTTAAAATCATAAATCCAGGGCTAAGGTAAATCGAGAATGGAATATCCTGTGGATATGGGCTTATTGAATAGAACGTACGCTCTATTGAGTGCAATTATAACAATGTAATTGTCAAATATGCTGCACCTATGGATATGGGCTCTTGGCGATCTGCGCTTCCGCTCTCCACCCCCTCTTCCATCTTTTTACGAGTCGTAGTTCCCAATGTTTCCTCACATTTTCCATTGTTTTACCAAAGACCGGATTGTTCACGAGTTTGTAAAAATTCTTAAAGTCCCTGTCAGATTGCTCCCCCAATTCCATATTTACATTGTTGTATTCTTTTAGCCAAGCGCGCTGTTTGAATTTGATAATTCGTTGCATTTTGTGATTCGCGGTCCCAATTTCAGGCATTGCTTAAAATTTCGATAATGAATTAAAACGGTACGGAAATTCCTCATTGTCGTGGAGTTCGTGTGACAAATGAATTCTCAAGAGTGGATGCCGAAATTACGAAACCACTATTGTGAATCTCGATGACAAAGATGGACCTAGCACAGATTGGGTTACACACAGAAAAACTAACGATGAAGTCATGTAATTCGACAGTTTTGATAATTTAGCTACCTCAAGATCTGGAGAGATATTTGGGTGCTGGTAGCACTATCAGACACAATCATGAACGATATCAGGACTATGATACTGTTGTATGTAGTGACTTATGTATAAAATTTTGAAGTGTACAAAAAAGGATTCTGTTCGGATACGAATCAGTTGGACGACAACTACCCATGAATAATTCTTTCACACTGACGCTTTCGGGAACGAGCTCCATCACACCTATCGAACTATAGCCGTTTAAAAATCATGCTGGCGGAATCTTCGAATTGCACACGTTCAACTCGATACCATAACGAGTATACCATACGGTCCGTGAAGACGTCTACACAATTGAAAAAAGCCACGATATGACATTCTAGCTCTCCAGATGAATCGTAAAAATAATAACGCAAGAATGAGAGTCAGTTCGATCATTGCGACATTTTAGCCAAGCTTAAACTCGAGGACTCTGTGAATTTCTATGACGCGTAATCCCAATTTTACGCGATGTTTAAAATTTCTTCAGTGAATAGCGTATTTTTCTTTTTGCGGCCGCGTGGTCGTTAATTTTCTTTGAGTGCCCGCACAGGAGGGCCGTAGTGTTATAAGGCACAAGGGTAAATCTTTGCGCGTGTCGTGTAACTCTCGAGAATACTCCAAATCAACCTTCAAGATGTATCCCGTTTCAGCGTCATCTGGAATATCCCCGATACATTGCTCGAAATTTTCTACCCAAGCGAACGGGCCGTATAGCAATGACTCACACATAGCTACACCATACAGATGATTGAAATTGTAATACATCAAGTATGGCACGGCCGGCATATTACTGTACCACTCATCTGCGGCCTTTCTTCTGAATTGTTTAGTATGCTAGCAGTGCGATGCTACCGCGTCTTATGGATATGTTCTTATTGTCTTTGATTTATCTGAAGAAAACCCATATTGATAGCCTTTCGATATACGATATACTAGTCTTTCATACTTTTTACAGTAACACTCGGATTAACCAGGGTGATCGAGGCTGAACGATCCACGGATAACTGAAACCATGGTTCATTCGAAATAAATTTTATACAATTTTTATAATTGTTGATTCAATCTCAATTTTATTGTAGTGTACACATGACTCCTTATTATTTATCATAATCATCTACGCATTATTCGCGCAATCCTCTTTGTGCCTTTGCAATTTTTCTTTCGTGGTAAAATGACGCAAGCATCGTCCGCAAATCCGCATACAACGTTTACCTTTCGATATCTACGCACTCAAGAGTCACGACATGTTTTTAATCCACGCGAAATGATGATACACCTTAGGAGCGGCAGCATCCTCATCATCCTCTTCCTCCTCATTGATTTCGGCTTTCATGATGAGTAGGTGAATTGTTGGTTTATCCGACGTTTGTTTACTCAGATATATCGGTACAATTTTACTAATACCGTCTTTCATGATGCCATCGATCCCATACACATAGATCGTCAAACCATTAAATTCCTCAAATTTCTCAATTATCGATGTGCTGATCGAAAAATGCAAGCCTTCGTATTTGAGCACTTCGCTATAATGAGGATAAGAACTATTACGTTCGGGATGTATCCTCGGTGGTGGTGGGGGAGAGAGCTGCGGTGACGGGCCCAAGAAAACAATAAGGGTCATTGTTTTTGAATATTGACGACGACGGCCCGTTTCATCTGTACATCCCCTCGGGAGACGCGTGTAGGTGGATAAGCTCCCTCGCGGTGGTTCGTACTTGTTAATTTTCACAATTAGAAGGGAGATTTCGCGTAACGTCCGACCCGACTCTTTTTCCTGAAAGTGCTCGATTTTGGCGGAGAGTTTTGCTTGGACGCACTCGATGAACCACTCGGCAATATCGCTCGATGGTAGAATGACCGCGTTCCTCCTCAATGATTTCATTCACCTTCATGAGGTGAAATTTGCACGCCAAGGTCACATTCACGTTACCCTCCTCGCGCACGATTTTATCCAGTTTTGAAAACACCACGCGCATCGCATCTTCGAGGAAACTCTGCACATCTTTGTGCTCGAAATTCACAATCGAGCCTGTCTTTATTCGATTTTTGAATGCCGAGTCGAGATCGACCCACTCTATATTTTCGCAAGCATCACTCACACCAGCACCGCTTACACCTGTGCTGCTTACACTTGCTCCACGCACGATTTTTTCCCTCAGCGACAACAATTTCGCTATTGTCGATTGTATTTTCAGTTTTTGACCGACGTTAAGTCCCGGTTTTTTCAACGGTTGCCCCAAAAGTTTGACGTGCACCTCACAGAACTTTTGCCACTTATCCACGTGAGAGAAATTGTTCCTCGCACCGCTCAACTTGTCGATAATTTTTCTCGACGGTGAGACGTTCTCGAAGGAGAACGGCTCACCAATATATATTTAAGAAAAAATCTCTATACAACCTCGCACGCGCGTCTGTGCCTGTGTTAGTGTGTGTGTGTGTGTGTGTGTGTGTGTGTGTGTGTGTGTGTGTGTGTGTGTGTGTGTGTGTGTGTGTGTGTGTGTGTGTGTGTGTGTGTGTGTGTGTGTGTGTGTGTGTGTGTGTGTGCTGGCACGCGCTCGAACGTCGAGTTTGTATACACAAGATCGAGTTCCAATCAGCGAGACGTTGGGCGCTCTTTCTCATGCTTTCCAATCTTGAACACAAGATGATTTGTTCTTGAAATACTTTACTAGTATCCTTCATTATGCATCCATTTCTTCAGAGTCCACCTCCAACTTTTCAATAACTAGATAATTTTTCATATTTAGTATGTGAGCTAGCTGTTCTCGATTTTCATGACCCATAACGTATCCGATAAACTTTCCACCGATGTAGGCTATGCAGACATTTCTTTTGTACGCTGCTGCCAACATCAGCTGGAATGTTGCTGAAATCGCGAATTTCAGGCTGTGACATTTGCCACCGCGATAGACCATGCATAGATCTCCTCTATGCGCTGCTGCCAATATGCTCTCGAATGTTATCGAATCAGCCTCAAGCGCTTTTATGATCGTTCCGGGTAGAAACACGCTGAATTCGTTGCGAATGTCGACGACGTGCTTTTTGCCAAATTTAGTGTTGACCGCCCGTATGTTGGTGATGATATAATCCGACCCGGGTGACAAATCTCTGAGCTTCTTCGTCGGCAGAAAATCGGCAATTTTACCAATTTTATCGATGAACTCCATTGTTTCACTCGTGTGCACGTAGTTCATTCTCATGTGTGCGTCCGATCTTGAATCGCAAGATTATGTACTCCTTTCTACCCCCCCCCCCCCCCCCCCCGCATTGACGGCACGAGGGTCCGAGCGCGGAAAAATGTCACGCGTCCGATGACTCAACCCCCCCCCCCCCCCCACAAAATGTTTAAAAAATATAACTCGTAGAAATCTGACGAAATCCCGCCGCCATTTTGACGCTATCAAATGTCACCGGCCGATGATAAATTCTCGAAAAATAATCATTCAGCACCTCAATTCGCAGGTTTAGACACGTCGATAAACAAAACTATCGCATCTCAGCAAGAGGGGGGGGGGGGGGGCTTTGTCAAGCCACGGCAAGCGCCCGATGACTCACCGCCCACAAATGTTTAAAACAATTTCTGAGAAATCGGACCCCCCACTCTTCCTCCCGCCACCCCCTCTTCCCGCGGGAGGGGAGGGGAACTCCCTTTTACTACAAAGCACTTCGACTCTTTGTCAGTCGTTGCGCGGCCTCGCTAGGAGTCGGACGTGTGCCCCGTGTTTACCCCCCCCCCCGAATTCCATTCGAGGCGAAGGGGGACTTACCACCATCGGTCGGTAAGCAGGTGACCCCCTACCATTGGTCGGTAAGCAGGAGAGCCCTACCATCGGTCGGTAAGCAGTGGAGACCTACCATTGGTCGGTAAGTAGAAACATCGACAGTCGATCATGGGGCCAATTCTAAATCAAAACCCTACCTGACCATCCGCCGATAACTCAGAAATTAACCATTTTTTGGTTCGTTCTCGGTCGGTAAGTGTCGGTAAGGGGTTCTTGATTTAGAATCGGCCCCATTACACTACTTGTCCCATAACCTCGATTTAGTTAATATGTCATTTGCCACGATTTCCCCTCGCATTGCTTTTCTGCTTGCCGATGTATCAAACAGCTAACGGCTCCGATGCAAGAAACTTAAGTTTATTTGCTTTCCGCAAAAATACCTCGATATTTATTCGTGAAAAAATCGTAGATAGCATATTTTCCGATGATCCGTAGCCATTGTCATTTCCGCTCGAAATCCTCGATTTCCTGAGCAGTGTGCGACCAAAATGAGGCACAAAAGATCAACACGCTTTGCCTACGAACGCTAAACTGTCACGACTTAAGTACGGATGATTTGTGGACCTGTGGAGATTCCTCGATAGCGTCACCCCGATAACCGATCGTACCATTGGTATAGCGTACAGAGATAGTACCCTATGGTGTACCTGTACCGTAGAACACCGCTACACGCAAATGTATATGTTACTAGTATGGTACCGGTACACTGTGCAATAGTAAAATATACCGGTTCTGTATACTCAACATACTAATACCGGTACCGATACCGTACGCACATACGTGGTAGGTACGGTACCTGGGCTATCATGTCCAGTGCAGCCAGATCGCGCGCAAAAGTTACCGCCTGTCTAGTCTCTTGCGCGCCCATCACACAATCATAGTAGCGCGTGTCCGTGAGCGAGCGACGCTCGGACATCGTCGGAAAGAGCCGAGCGCCGTCGAAGTTTCCCGACCGCGCCTTCGGCAGCTACACCAATCCATGGACGCTGAGCACGTTCATGTGCGGCCAAGCCAAAACGAAGGCTTCGAGGGAAAAAGCAATCTCAGCACGACTCTCTCGTGACGTCACCCGACGGCACGCGCAAGGCTTTTAGATGATTCCAATGCTCATTTAGCTCTTCATTCTCTGCGTTATTAATGTATACAAAAAAATGTATCGCGCACTCTGATTGGTAATTTTTTTAGTTTATACGTTAATTTAAATATAATAATAAATCTAAATTACAACTTATTTATCCTCTAAACAATTGTTTACACTTTACTCATACCCGTCCTGATGCAAAATAAATCATAATTCATAAAAGTAAGCGGAAATATAATTATATTCGTATTATTATATTAATTGTCGTACTTTTATCAAGCGATAAAGCATTATCCCCAAAAACAAGCCAATCATCCATCCGGCCGCGAATCGTCAGTACCAGAAAGTGCACATATTCTACAAGCGATGAGATGGTCCCGTTGGTAGCGATCCTGGCTTCGGTCTGCAGGGGCATGGGATCGTTCCCCGCGCTCAGTATTTTTTTTTAAATCTATTATTACTATTAATTCTTATTTGGTTAGTTATTTTTATTATATATCATTATTATTTAAATTAGTTATCTTTTAGTGTCGAAAAATTTATCGCGCACTCCGACCGCTTATTTTATTATTTTGTACATTAATTTAAATGTAATAATAAATCTAAATTACTACTTATTGATCTTCTAAAAAATTGTTTGCGCTTTACTCACACCCGTTCCTATGCCAAATAAATTGTAATTCATAAAAGTAAGCGGAAATATATCCCTTTGTCTGCCTAGGGTTTTTTGGCATCTTCGGCCTGCCTAGGGGGGTCGTTGGCGTCCTGACGTTTTTTCAACCTGTTTGAGTGGGGCTAAAAATCCGAAAAAATTCATGGAGTTTCTTTAAACCTTTAAGTTGAAGTATCGATCATAACATTAAGAAAAATTAAATTTTTTAATATATTTTTTTTCAAAAAATTGAAGAAAAACGGGGTCAATGCATTTGTTTACTCAAAAAATCATAACTTCAAGACAAATTAAGATATCGAAACTTCCTAAAAAGAATATTAACCCATTAACGCCTAAGAATCGCGATTTTTTCCTTCATTTTTAAGCCAGATTTTTATTATATAAAAAAAAATGATAAAAAATAAAGAGATACGTTCCCTAGTATTTTTGAGGGTGCTTTTTCAGAATCTGGGGTCAAAATCGGGTTTTGTCCTTTAGGAAAAAAAATATGGCGGCTTTTAAACAAAAAAATACAGGAAAAATAGATGACACTTTTTTTCTAATTTTTTTTTCACCTTGAAGCCGTTGAAAAGTCCGGTTTTTTTTCAACCATGGGTGCATAGAATAGTGACGATTGAGCAATCAATTTTTTAAATTCGTCTTTGTCAATATTTTCACCCCCAAAATGGCGCTTTTTACCCCCTGGGTGACACGAAAAATTTCACGCTCGGTGTCCCAAATGAAAAGTAGTTGGATTTGGACGAAAATTGGTACTCGCAGGTTTTTGAGGTCGCTGATTACGATTCCGTTCTCAAAATTCCGAAATTCGAAATGGCCGATCCAATATGGCGGACACAAATGCAAAAGTTCATTTGAATTGGATAAAACATGGCAGTCGGGGGTTTTCGAGATCGCTGGTCATGATTCTGCTCTCCAAATTCAGAAATTAAAAATGGCGGATCCACTATGGCGAACACATGCAAAAGTTCATTTGAATTGGATAAAACGTGGCACTCGGGGGTTTTCGAGGTCGCTAATTATGATTCTGCTCTCAAAATTCCGAAATTCAAATTGGCGGACACAAATGCAAAAGTTCATTTGAATTGGAAAAAACGTGGCACTCGGGGGTTTTCTAGGTCGCTTATTATATTTCTGCTCTCAAAATTCGAAAGCCTTTGGGTATTTAAATACCTGGTATTTTCAGGTATTTAAATACCCAAAGGCTTTCGAATTTTGAGAGCAGAATCATAATCAGCGACCTCGAAAACCCCCGAGTGCCACGTTTTATCCAATTCAAATGGACTTTTGCATTTGTGTCCGCCATATTGGATCCCCCATTTTTAATTTCGGAATTTTGAGAGCAGAATCATAATCAGCGACCTCGAAAATCCCCGAGTGCTACGGTTTATCCAATTCAAATGAACTTTTGCATTTGTGTCCGCCATATTGGATCCGCCATTTTTATTTTCGGAATTTTGAGAGCAGAATCATAATCAGCGACCTCGAAAACCCCCGAGTGCCACGTTTTATCCGATTCAAATGAACTTTTGCATTTGTGTCCGCCATATTGGATCCGCCATTTTGAATTTCGGAATTTTGAAAGCAGAATCATAATTAGCGACCTCGAAAACCGCCGAGTGCCACGTTTTATCCAATTCAAATGAACTTTTGCATTTGTGTCCGCCATATTGGATCAGCCATTTTGAATTTCGGAATTTTGAGAACGGAATCATAATTAGCGACTTCAAAAACCTCCGAGTACCAATTTTTGTCCAAATCCAACTACTTTTCATTTGGGACACCGAGCGTGAAATTTTTCGTGTCACTCAGGGGGTGAAAAGCGCCGTTTTGGAGGTGAAAATGTTGACAACGACGAATTTAAAAAATTGATTGTTCAATCGTCACTATTCTATGCACCCGTGGTTGAAAAAAAAAACCGGACTTTTCAACGGCTTCGAGGTGAAAAAAAATTAGAAAAAAATGTGTCATCGACTTTTCCTGTTTTTTTGTTTAAAAGCCGCCATATTTTTTTTCCTAATGGACAAAACCCGATTTTGACCCCAGATTCTGAAAGAGCACCCTCGAAAATACTAGGGAACGTATCTCTTCATTTTTTATGATTTTTTTTATATAATAAAAATCTGGCTTGAAAATGAAGGAAGAAATCGCGATTCTTGGGCGTTAATAGGTTAAAGGAGAAGATTGTCGCTTTCGAGAAAAAAAATAAGCCACGTCCAATTTTTGTTAAATTAACCTTAAGTTTGGGACCTGAAAATTGGTAATAATTTAGTCGAAAATTTCGGAGTAAATAGGCAATAAATGTGATAAAATCAATAATAACTCAATCGTTAAGTGTTACAATGTGTTTTTATTGTAGGAAATAGAAAAAAAGTTTTATAAACACAAATGAAAAAAGAAAAAAAAATTCCGAAGCGGGTTACACGAAGCATCCCGGGCAGATTGTGACCCGATGATCCTCGCAAATCGGTTTTTTGCACCTGACGCAACAATAGTTCGTTTTCCGATCTTTTTCTTTTGGGCACAACGCGCATCGCTTTCTTTTGGTCATTTTCGTCGTACAGAGATTGCGATCTGGAATTTCGTTTGGAGCCAGCACTTCCTGAATGTGCAACAATAAACTTTTTTGTATTCCGGGCGCGCTCTTCGAGATGGGGTTTTACGAGTGAAAATGCGAGTTCTTTCAAAAACTCTCGTCTGTTTAGAGCGATATTCTGAGGCAGAAAATTGAACAGTATGAAGGAGTTGACCCCGGCTTGGTCGAGCATCCCCAAAAACAAACGCATTGACCATCGATTGCTCGTTCGCACGTACGTATAGTTTCCGCACAACTGGTCGAAAACATCTGTTCCACATTTTGTTTTATTGTAGAAATGGATCATTTCTGGCTTGCCGGTATTTTCGTTCTGTTTTCCGGTTTTATGCTTAGAGGAGAGCATCAAAATCACCTTATTTTTCTTCGGACAAAATGATAGCAGAATGTTATTCCCGTCGTAACCATATTTTGCTGTACTGACCGAAGCGTTTGTTTTGAAACATTCCGGAATCTGGCGCTTGTTTTTCCGGAGTGTACCTACAGTCAGGTTATATTCTTTCTTCATCTTGTCGCAAATCTCGAGTGAAGTGAACCAGTTATCGCAAGTTATATTTCGCGCCGTATTATAAATTGGCTCACTCAATTTACGCACATAATACGACGGTACGCTTTCGCCGCGTTCTGCTGGTACTTGTCCACAATACGGTATAGCATTGTACATGTAGAACGTTCTGGCGTCATTCATTGATACGATTTTTAGTCCGTAACGTGCCGGTTTTCATTTGATGTAAACGCGCGCAGAAAATCGACCACGAAACCCTAACAGCTGCTCATCAATCGTCACAAATTCACTCGTCGAGTAATTCGTTTGGCAATTCGTTATGAACGAGTCCCAAATTTCGCGAATTGGCGCCAGTACGTATGCGGTGCGTCTTTCAGTTCGTGTATTTTTATCATCGAATCTAATTCGACAGCTGATAAATTCGAAGCGTTTTTGTGACATCGCCACTCTACACAATGTGACCCCGTATTTTGGCTCCCACAATTTCGACACATTAACGCGACCACTTTTATTTACGCCCAAAAAATATAAAACTCCGATGAATGCTTTCAGTTGGTTCATTGTGACATGTCGATGGGCCGCTCTCAGATCGATGTCACCAAATCTGGCCGCGTATCGATCAATTTCGGCGTTCGTATATTTCAACATTGTTTCCAAAATATTATTGGTAAACAATGCGCTCCAAGAATCGAGTGGCGTTACTGATGTTGCAGCTGCTCCAATAACGTGAGGTAGAACTACCGTTACGCTCGAACTGCGACCTCGAGTTTCCGGAGCCTGGAGACACCATTTGTGTTTATCTTTTCCGTAAACAAACTTTCGGCGCCTTCTACTCGATGTTGTCGGTTCCTCTCCCTCTTCGATGCTGTCGTCAGATTCCATGTCCGAGATACTCATTTCGGAGTCCGCGCTCTCCTCATCTTCGATAGCGTCTGCTTCGTTTTCGCTCTCTTCGCCGCCGAAATATACTACATCCCTGCGGGGACGGAGTTCCCGTACATCGTCTTCGGCGGATCGTTGCGCCATTTTCACAAATCAACTAAAAAGAAAAATTTGGAAAAAAAAATTGAAAAAAATCGAATTTTTTTTTCGTGCCCAAATTTTTTGTGGCACTTTTATAGCCTCAATAAAGACTTTTAAGCAAAAAACGAAAAAAAAAAATTACTTACGGTTTTGACAACCGCCGTCTGCCTAGGGGGGTCGTTTGCGTCCGAAACGAAAATCAATTGCTCCTTACAACAGCTGGGGAAGGACTGGAACAGCGCCACTTCTCAGGTCGGTCCTAGAGGGGCCTAACTTTTTTTACATAAGCCTAGCAGCATCTCCCGTGAGCGGATTTAGGAGTTACACCGACATTTGATTTTCGCTCGGACGCAAACGACCCCCCTAGGCAGACGAAGGGATGTCGTTTGCCTGAATATAATATTCGCGTTATTATATTCATTCTCATATACTGTCATCAAGCGATAAAGAATTATCCCCAAAAACAAGCCAATCATCCATCCGGCCGCGAATCGCCAGTACCAGAAGGTGCACAGATTCTACAAGCGATGAGATGTTCCCGTTGATTGCGTTCCTGACTTCGGTCCGCAGGGGCGCGGAATCGTTCCCCGCGCTCAGTATTTTTTTTTAAATTCATTATTACTATTAATTCTTATTTGATTAGTTATTTTTATTAGTTATCATTATTATTGTTATTAGTTATCTTTAACCACTTCCCAGTCAGGCGAAAATTAGATTTTCGTACCACTTTTGTGTTGGAAAAAATTCTTTACAGATTTACCCTAAACTTCCAGTTTGAAGGTTTTTAGGGTCGCTGAATCTGAATCTGAAATCGGATTTCCAAAATTAAAAATGACGGATCCAATATGGCAGACGCAAATTTAAAAAATGGTTTGATTCCGACGAAAGTGAGTACCTTACGGTTTTCGAGGTCGCTTTTACCGAATCTGAAATCGGATTTCCAAAATAAAAAATGGCGGATCCAATATGGCAGACGCACATTTGAAATCAGATTTAAAAAATTCAACGTGGTGGCTCCAATATGACAGGAAAGGTTTTCAGTTTTAGTATGATTGAGTTGATTTTAATTCGAGCGACTAAATGCGAGAAATCATTTAACATAATATTAATAATAATATAAACAATATGAATGTCTAGCGAGAATTTTGACATGGACTAAGCTCAGCAAGAAACAGATCATGAAGCTAAATGTTGTTATTTCTTATAATAACAATATGGGAGATGTAGGCAAAATATATCAGTCTATTTCTTCTTACGTAACAATTCACACGACCGTCAAATGGCATCACAAATTTTACTTTCATTTATTCGATCCTGCAATTTATAATGCTTCCGTCGTCTATACTCATCTCTAAACTGACTCGAAAAAATGACTTCTTTACACTTTTGTTGTACACTGGCAACAGAGCTGTTAGAAGATCATTGTGATCAACACACATCATCTAAAGAGTATGTTTGTAAACCCAAAAATCCTCTGCACTCGTCCCGAAGTCACTATCCATTCTATATTTCAGACGATAAGTAGATAAGAAAGCGTTGCACTGAATGTTATTCCAAAAAACAAAGGAAGGCAACATTCTTTACGTGCAAAGATTGTGGTAACGTTCCACTGTGTGCGGTACCTTGCTTCCAAAAGTACCACGAATAACGGTATGATCAGGTAAAATATCGAAATTCTTTTTCATTTGTTGACCAAACATAAAATGAAAGATATAAATTGATGAAAAAAAATCCACAAAGAATGAAAAAAACAATAGATACAGACAACAAAAAAAGAATAAAGATAAAATCGAAAAAATTAAAACTACACAAGAAATACAATTTTTTTAAGTTGCAATAATATAAAAAAAAATTGAACACGAGAAATACGAGAAAAAAACAAAATATGAATAGTAACAAGAAATTTGAAAAAATATAAAAAGCACATAAAAAAATGAAAATAGAAAACGTACTAAAGCACTAGCACAAGAAGTACTAAAAAATACATAATCGGAGTCAACGACCGCCACGTCCTCGATTCGTGGCTCTGAGTTCGGCAGAGAGCGGGATATAAAAGGAAAAAAGTATTTTTTTACATTTGTTACTATGGATAGATTGTCATACACGATTTGCTAAATTTGTATTCATCATATTGTATCTGTTCGGGATTCCGCCTCGCCTTACAAGCGGGGCGAGCTTCCCGATCGGCTCGCGCCGAGGCAGCACCTCGTGGGCGCTCTCGCCTCGCCTCAGAGCCCATGCTCTGTTGGACTTGTGCCGGCCGGCCCGCGAGAGCGGCCATGATTTCTTCTTCCTTCCTGACCGTGCTCCGCGACACTTCGCTGCTGGTCTCGTCCACGTTTTCTTTTTAACCGAACCCGCTGTTAAACCCGCACCGCACTCATTAATCGTAATGTGAGTCAACGTGTGCACTCTGCACTCGTCACCCGCACGATTGGCGTATAGGACTCAATCGCTACCCGCCAAGTCTACATCGCATTTTCGTAATTGTAAGCGCACCGCGTGGCCTGGCCAAGACCGCGTGTGTCATCAAAGTTCCACTTGACCGGCCATTTTTCTCCAGCCGTGAGGTACAGCCACGAGATCAATAAAATCAGTGCGCGATCTCCGACATTGTTTACACCGCTTCACTTCATTGTTAAAACCGCTCGTTCACCCGCACCACTTCAGAAAAATTGACTCTTAACTCTTTTCAATAAATAGACAAGCGGATCCCGCGCTAACACGTCGCGTCTTCAAACAACTTTATTTTCCACCGTGTGCACGATCCTTAACATCCCGGCATTATTTCAGTTATTCCGCATCAGTATCCGAGCGTCAGATACTTGAAGTTAGGACACAAATTCAAAATTCTCGACCATAAACATCCTAAAAATATAAATTTTTGCTGAAATCAAACTACTTGTCGAATTTGCGTCTGCCACATTGAATCCGCCATTTCGAATTTTGGAAATCCGATTTTAAATTCGATTTCAGCGACCTCAAAAACCATACGGTACCTACTTTCATCGGAATCGAACCATTTTTCGAATTTGCGTCCGCCATATTGTATCCGCCATTTTGAATTTTGGAAATCCAAGCTCAAATTCGGTTTCAGCGACCTCAAAAACCCTACGGTACCTACTTTGGTCGGAGTCAAACCATTTTTTGAATTTGTGTCCGCCATATTGGATCCGCCATTTTGAATTTTAGAAATCTGATTTCAAATTCGGATTTAGCGACCTCAAAACCTATGATTTAATAAATTATAGTCAAATCGCTGTCGTAGGAATGTGTTTTTTTTTTCCAAATGCCCACATGTGTGTCATGACACAAAAATGGCACGATTTTTTTTTGCCCATATGTATGTCAACTGACAGTCGAAGGGTTAAGTGTCGAATAATTCATCGTGCATTGTGACCGCTTATTTTATTAGTTTATATGTTAATTTAAATATAATACTCAATCTAAATTACAACTTATTTCTCTTCTAAAAAATTGTTTACGCTTCACTCACACCCGTCCCTATGCCAAATAAATTGTAATTCATAAAAGTAAACGGAAATATATTGATATTCGTATTATTATATTAATTGTCATACTTTCATCAAGCGATAAAGCATTATCCCCAAGAACAAGCCAATTATCCATCCGGCCGCGAATCGTACGTATCAGAAAGTGCACATATTCTACAAGCGATGAGATGGTTGGTAGCGTTTCTGCCTTCGGTCCGCAGGGGCGCGGGATCGTTCACCGCGCTCAGTGCTTTTTTAAAATTATTGTTACTATTAATTCTTATTTGATTAGTTATTTTTATTAGTTATCATTGTTATTTTAATTAGTTATATTTTAGTGTTGAAAAATTTATCGCGACTCTGACCGCTCATTTTAATAGTTTGTACGTTAATTTAAATATAATAATAAATCTAAATTATAACTTATTCATCTTCTAAAATATTGTTTGCGCTTTACTCACTCCCCTCCCTATGCCGAATAAATTGTAATTCATAAAAGTAAGCGGAAATATATTTATATTCGTATTATTTTATTCATAATACGAATATATATATATATATATATATATATATATATACTTCGGCTTCGCCTCGGCCTTCATATCGCACATGCCAGGGCATCCAACATTTGGGCCGTGGGTTGTATACTATTTTTCTTGATCATGTAGCCGAAAGTACGGGCCTAATTAATGTATGTAATTCCATGCAATTAATGCTGTCAGCTGTCATCTTTCGGCTGTCAGCCGGCCATCTCGTGAAACGCAATGAAGCTGTCGTTCTCGCAGTGAGCCGAGTCCAAGGGTCGGGGGGTGCCCGCCCGACTTTCGCAAGACCGAGGCGAAGCCGAGATCTGCTGGTCGGGGCGGGAATGAAAACATCAAGATGAAATAAAACTAACATTACTAACATAAAGATCAAATCAACGTTCTACATTTTTTGTCGATTTCAATGCTTGTTTTCTTCATTACATTCACATGAAACGACGTTGAACACACTTGAACGAAATTCTACGCGAGACCACAACACGACGTCGACAGGAGCGAGCACTAGGTAAAAGAATAACGTGCACATGTAAATATCGCCGACCGCGAAAATCCTGTCAGAGCGAGCGGTCGTCAGCCGGCCACGAAAAATGCTCTTCCCGGCCTGAAATGCGACCGGAAAGTGCGTACTTTCGGCTAGGGGAGCAAGAAAAAATATTTGTTCTCTATACAAAGACACAAGTCAATAACATAAACATTATAAAATATAAATGTTTATAACGCAACATCTTTTTAAGTTACAAGTTTCTAACTTTAGGAACACGATAGTTATCTTTTTTCTCAAAATATTGAACAATACTGTTCTGCGGTGTTTCATAATGTCTTCTTATTAGAGGGGACAAATATTTTTTACTGAGAGTTATTCTGTGGTTACCGAACGTCTTTAGCAAAACTGAATAGTAAAGACAATCCGAACTTTTTTCACTCGTTCCCTACCTAGTTTACTATCTAGCGATTTCTTTTTGCTACTCGATACATATGTAGCGAG
>OZ023316.1:9040498-9122998 GCA_964007375.1 Ophion obscuratus | reverse complement strand
AGGTGCGAAGACGTTCAGAGACTTTCGGAGACATGCAAGAGATCTTTGACAATATTCATAATACGTTTGAAGACATCGATGAGGGGTTCGACGACGTTTCAGAGACATTCGACGACATTCATGATACGTTTGAAGACATTCATGAGAGGTGCCAAGACGCTTGAAAGACTTTCAAAGACATTCACGAGGCGTTTGAAGACGGTGAAGAGAATTTCAACGACATTCATAATACGTTTGAAGACATTCATGAGGGGTTCGAAGACGCTTGAGAGACTTTCAAAGACATTCACGAGGCGTTCGGAGACGTTCAAGAGAATTTCAACGACATTCATAATACGTTTGAAGACATGCATGAGGGGTTCGAAGACGCTTAAGAGAGACTTTCAAAGACATTCACGAGGGGTTCAGAGACGTTTAAAAGACTTTCAAAGACTTTCAAAGACATTCACGAAGGGTTCGAAGACGTTCAAGAGAATTTCGACGACATTCATAATACGTTTAAAGACATTCATGAGGGGTTCGAAGACGCTTGAGAGACTTTCAAATACATTCATGACGGGTTTGAAGACGTTCAAGAAACTTTGGAATACGTTCAAGAGACCTTCGACGACATTCATAATATGCTCGAAGACATTCATGAGGGGATCGAAGACGCTTGAGAGACTTTCAAAGACATTCACGAGTGTTTCGAAGACGTTCAAGAGATTGAATATGTTCGTGCGACGTTCAAGAGACTTTCGAAAAAGTTCATAAGACGTTTGAAGACATTCATGAGAGGTTCGAAGACGTTCAGAGACTTTCGAAGACATTCAAGAGATCTTTGACGATATTCATAATACGTTTGAAGACATCGATGAAGGGTTCGACGACGTTTTAGAGACGTTCATATACATTCACGAAGGGTTTGAAGACGTTCAAACTACTTTCGAATACGTTCAAGAGACCTTCGACGACATTCATAATACATTTGAAGACATTCATGAGGGGTTCAAAGACGCGTGAGAGACTTTCAAAGACATTCACGAGGGTCTCGAAGACGTTCAAGAGACTTTTGATGACATTCATAATACGTTTGAAGACGCTCATGAGACTTTCAAAGACATTCACGAGAGGAGCGAAGATATTCAGAGAGACTTTCGAAGACATTCAAGAGATCTTTGACGATATTCATAATACGTTTGAAGACATCGATGTGGGGTTCAACGACGTTTTAGAGACTTTCACAGACATTCACGAGGGGTTTGAAGACGTTCAAGAAACTTTCGAATACGTTCAAGAGACCTTCGACGACATTCATAATACGTTTGAAGACGCTTAAGAGACTTTCAAAGACATTCACGAGAGGTGCGAAGACATTCAGAGAGACTTTCGAAGACCTTCAAGAGATCTTTGACGATATTCATAATACGTTTGAAGACATCGATGAGGGGTTCAACGACGTTTCAGAGACTTTCAAAGACATTCACGAGGGGCTCGAATACGTTCAAGAGACTTTCGACGACATTCATAATCCTTTTTTCAGACATTCATGAGGGGTTCGAAGATGCTTAAGAGACTTTCAAAGACATTCGCGAGGGGGTGAATCCCCTCTTGGGATGAATGTTTGGGCGCATCCCAAACAAACTCAAACAATGCCAGCAAAACTCAAACATCATGAAAGTCTTTGGTTTATGGATTTCGTCGAAAGTCGTATTATCTCAAACGTCACTCAAGTTGTCGAACCCGTCGTCGGGCCACCCCGCGTCGTAAAAAGCGACGGGGTCGGGCCCGTCGTTTAACGCCGCAATTAATACTGTCGCGACGTCGACCCCGTTGTACATACGCACACGGGGGAGGGGGGTGCCGTTTTCGGCCACAGCCACGACGACGCGGTTCTCCACGAGATCCGCGAGCAGGTCCGAGACGAAGGGGATTGGCTCGAGATGCGCGATCCCCGAAACCGTGCACTGGATCACGAAGCCCGCGACAAACGCGCAAAAGGGCGCGGGGGCATACAGCGAGGCCGCGTCTACGAACCCGCTGTACCCCTCGTCAACAAAAGAACTTCGCTATAACCCTCGGAGTCGCACGACAGTATATTGCCGCGGAGCACGTCACAGCCACCCGCGGGGATTGTCACACACGACGCTCCCGGCACAACATCGTCGAACGGGAGGCGTACTCCCGCCCGGCGCTGGACGTAAAACGCGTATAGGGCTTCACGCAACCATTCATGCGTTTCACCCGTCGCCACTGTACGTATATAAACGGCCAAGCCGTCGACGCGGGAAACGTGGCACGCAAACGGAGCCACAGGGAGCTCGAAGCACTGGGGATACATTTTTTTCGAGGCCTGGTGGAACGCGCGCGACGGTGTCTGAAGAGCAACTGAAGCTGCCTGTTATATGAAGGGCATCTTTTGCAGATTTTGACAGGTCAGCATAATTGCACGTGTGCGAGGTAGCCGATGCATCGTTCTGCGATGAGCTCGCCCGGCGATGAGCGCGATCGTTCTGCGATGAGCTCATCCGACGGTGAGCACAGAGTTTAGATAGCATAGATGCAGTTTAGCTCCGCTCCACGATGAGTTCATCCGCCGGTGAACTCACCGCAGGCGTTTGCGAATTATGCTGATAACTGTCAAAATCTTTTGCACAGCAGCCCACATGGGAGAAACCGTATTCTCGGCCTCTCCTCTTTGTGCGGATATTCGTACCTGCTATAGAGCGCGCATACAGGCGGGCACGAGCATAGTGTGGCGTGACATCGGGCCGCTTGTTGGTACTCACACACACATGCGCCCTCGTAGCAGCCCACAAGGGAGAAGTCGTATTCTCGGCCTCTCCTCTTTGTGCGGATATTCGTACCAGAGCGCACAGCGATGGGTACGAGCATACGTGTTCCGTGGCACCGGGCCGCTTGCTGACACACACACACACGCACACACGCACGCACGCACGCAAGCACGCATGCACGCACGCACGCACGCACGCACGCACGCACACACACACACACACACACACACACACACACACACACACACACACACACACACACACACACACACACACACACCACGCGCCCTCGTAGCAGCCCACAAGGAGAAGCTGTATTCTCGGCCTCTCCTCTTTGTGCGGATTTTCGTACCTGCTATAGAGCGCGCACATCGACGAGCACGAACATACGTGTGTGCGGTGCACTGGATCGTTTGCTACTGTACACACGCAAACGCGTCGCTCACAACGTATCCTTTTAAAAATGAATAACAATTCACAGATTGATCCGAATCCATACATACTTATATCAACCTATTCCGAATTTCAGTCTACATCCTCGAGAACATCTCAGCTGAGGGATAGCCTGTATATAGCATAGCATACTTATACTCGCTCTATCTTTTTTAAATAGAGAGCGCAGGACCTTAGAGAACGCTGAATTTGAATTCGACTATGATTTTAACATGAAACTTCTCCGGCAATAAACGCTCGACGGAGACGTTGATGAAGATACTTTCAGGAATGCTCACGAGTCAGCAAAAATGCAGCTGCGCGAAATATCAGTTTACACGCTCAGAGGAATAAATCTCGAGATTTTCAAAAAGGCTATCATCTTCGAATGTGCTACATGTATGTGTGATAAAACGCAGACATACACATTACTCGTGACAATGCGAGCATTTGAACAATTGAAAAAAGCTGCCAGTAGTGATCTAGACGGCGCTCGATACATTTCTCAAGAGCATATATGGATAGCCGTAATATCCGTACGTGCATTTTAGATCTTCTTCGCTTGGTCAAAACGCGGAATGCACAACTTCGCCGAAGGTGTAATAATAACTGGTGCACCGAATTGCGATATTTACCGGAAAATTCTCTCATAACGCGCTTGAAATATGTGCTATGGTGGGCTCCGCTGCGAGCCCTTGTGACGGCCTATAACAGAGGTCTGTTTAGAGGCTACAGGGTTCTCCTATGTGTGTTTGAAGAATTACAACGCAGAAATCTTGAGACTATTCCGTGCACACGTAATCTCATCAATGAAATAAACGGTAAGTTGTGCTCCGTAGCGCGCGTGCATCTTTTTTAAGTGTGATATCGTGGTAATGCAGAAGTACCCTAGATTATCGTCGGCTCTATGATGCGAGCTCCGATGAAGAAGCTGCACTCGTCGAGGGGGCGCAAGCCGTGGAGGAAGAAATAGCGCGAGATGATGAAAGCGTGCATGACGATCGTCTAGATTCCGCGACTGAAGGACCTTTATGCAATAATTGCACAGACTCTGAATCGCTTACGGGTCCTGATCAACGCCCCGCGAGCAGCAATGAGGAGACTATTGATAGGCTTCCTGATTACCTTCAGCTATCCCCAATAACAGATGTTGAAGAAGAAGGGGTACTACAGCAGCCGGTTCTAAGGCCAGTAGTTATATCTGCGGATATTTCCGACGCTGAGACCCTTGTCCGACCGTCTACATCCAGTATGTGGCACCCGTCCGAAATATTTCCCGGCAGTAACGAGTGTAAGTTTTGATAATAAGCTATTATCATACATTAACAATACGTTTTTATCAGACATTAATAATAAAACACATGCAGATTTGAATCATCGTTTTAACGAGAATAACCCCGAGCGTGGCAACGACGACGGCGACGACGACGACGGCGATGACACCAATCAGGCTGTAAGCGAGAGAGGCAACATCATGCTGGAGCAATGGGCTCGCGAGATAGCCAACGACGCGCAACACCCTGATGAAGAATACGAGCATAGGGACAACCAACTATGGATGTGGCCTTTTGAAGGTGCCTCACCACAGCAGCAAGGTAAAAACGATCTACCACACGACGCTGATGATGATAATGGTGCTGATGACGATTGGCTAAATCGTTTTTTGAGTTCGAGTGACGACTCAGGTAAACGAACTCCTCTTTATTACTCGCATCGGTATATACATTATCGGTTTTGCAAAGCTAATATTAGCTTGAAAGATTTTGTTTGCAAAAATAGAGAGTGAGTTATTACATTTTACGGCAGGTTATGCATCAATATCTCTGCTGTTTGATGAAGACGCTTTGTAGACGTCCGTGGTTAGAAGTAGCAATAACATCAGGTACATTTTGAGCTTACTTATTGACATGGTTAAGCAATTTTAAGCATTCCTACTCATTTTTACAGGCGTACAAGAAGGTTTCGGTCGTAGACGGCAGCGCGATGAGTCCTTCGACGATGTACAGCCGCCAGGCGCACGTATTGAGATCATCGAGGAGGCTCGTCGATACTTCAAGCGTTTTAAACTACGAGGCCGAGAAATCACCGTACGCATTCGTCAACCTCCACCTGGTGGACATTTATTACCATGGCTGGAAGGAGCGTTTCGTGACCTTTTGACGTATATCACAGCGTCTTGCGAGGCTGGCGATTACATAGGTATATCGTTTGCTTCGAGCAGTTTACCACACGAACCCGTTTGGCTCTCGTTTCAACCCATTAGAGATTGCGCGTTCGATGATATTTAGCAGTTAATAATGAGCGTTGCTCAGAGCGCTGCGTCACTGAATATTGACGATGCATGCTGTGACGTGACATTTTCGTCCCGTCACTTCGAGCGGAGTGATTTCGAGCAGTGGGTCGGATTTGCGACCCTTTTGGAGGCGCGTCGGGCAGCCAGATTCCCGACTCACACTTCGGGACCAGGAAGAGGCGGAGAGCAGCGAATTTTAATTTTATTTGTTGTTATTATAATATTGAAGGGATCCCCCTTAAGGGAATCCCAATCATATTTGTGACGTGACACGGGCCTTCGGCCGGGGATACCGTGCTCGAGGTGGCAGTACCGGTTTGGCGTGCTAGCAGCACCAAAGGATTAAATATCTTTTTCTTTTCTTTCTTTTCTTTAAATAAATTAGGACCTTTAGGAGGACCAAGAGAGCCCGAGGTGACTGCGTCCCGTGCCCTCTTAAGGAAAGGCGGTGCGCCCATAAGGAGGTCCTCTTCCAAATATCGGCGTCAGGGAAGGTCGGAGGCACGGGCGCCATTGTCCGCTCCGCGCGTTGACCCAGGCGGGTACACGCGGGTTTTCCCTCCTCGAAGCAGGCGAGCACAGAACAGCGGTGCTCGCGGTCAAGGGATGCCCGAGGGGACGCTGGCTTACGACCGACGTAACGTGTCTCCCGCCCCTCGGACTACGCGGCCTGGGAGCCGCACCTTCCTGCCGGCATCAAGGACGTCGCGGTCCGTGAAAATCGGCGCCTCCGTGATGGGACCGCGGTGAGCGGTGGCGGACGGCGGGTGAAGTTTTTTTTGGCGTTTAGCGCCAGCTGTGGGCCCACCGCGGGGTTTGAGGGACGCCCTGCCCTTGCGAGGGAGGCCTCCCCCGCGTTCGTCGTCGCTCACTGGGTCCTGGAGGAAGGCGTTCGCGGTGCCGGCTTCAAATACTGCGAGGGGAAATCCGCACGCGGGTATCGGCGGGGTGGCGCCGGGTCTCGGCCAACCTCGAAGGCCATACGCGTCAATCGCACGGTTGCCGAAGTTCGAAATTCGGCACCGACACGATAAGAGACGGCGAATTCTAAGAATTCCATTACAATGGAGAGAGAGACAATGACATTGTCGCGCTAGGGCAAGCCTTGCTCCGGCGGGGCAAGGGGGCTGCGGAACGCCGAGCCTCGGGATGTGAGGTGAGGAATCGGCAGTCGGGAATTTGGCGAGCTCGCGTCCAGTCGAGTTTTCGTAAATCGTAGATAGAGTCAGTGAGTGCCGGCTGAGACTTCAGAGCGGTGAGCCCGATTCTCCATCCTCTATCTCTGGGTAAGCCTGGGATTTTCTCTCCCGAGTCGTTTTGCGAGTTTTGGGGAACAGTCCCCGTTATAGTTTCTCTTTTTTTGTTGTTCGCCTGGAGGCGCGCCTTAAGGATCACGTACTCGGGAGGTAGAAATCCTGCGCTTGTTTCGGTCAAATTTTGCCTTGTCCAAGCCCTGGACGTTATCGTATTATTATCCCTGTATTATCTAATACGTAATTTTCTTTATACAACTCAGTTAAATATTAATTTTCCTATGCCACTCGAATTAATAGCCGAGTGGTTCGGTTTCAAAATGTGTTCGGTTAGCGTGATTATGGACGCTAGCACGCCAAGGCTAGCCGATGTTTATATATCTCCGTCTCTCTCTAACGCGTGGTCTCTCACGTCGATCGCACCATTATCGATTTTTCGAGCGATCGTAGGTCCACCGAAGTAGCGAGGATTTTCAGGGCCCTGGGGCAAATTCTCACGCTCGAATAATACCCGTTATCTCTCGTGATTATTATTATTGGTCGGTTATCTCTCGCAATTCCTATTATTTTTCGGTTATCTCTCGCAATTATTATTATTTTTCGGTTATCTCTCGCAATTATTATTATATTTCGGTTATCTCTCGCAATTATTATTATATTCCGTTATCTCTCGCAATTCTTAGTATTTCCCGATTATCTGTCGTAATTATTATTATTTCTCGGTTGCCTCTCGCAATTATAATTATTTTTCCGGTTACCTTCATAATTATTCTTACATTCCGTTCATCTCTCGTAATCATTATTATTGGTCGGTTATCTCTCGCAATTATAATTAATTTTCCGGTTACCTTCGTAATTATTATTATATTCTGTTCATCTTTCGTAATTATTATTATTTTTCGGTTATCTCTCGCAATTATTATTATATTTCGGTTATCTCTCGCAATTATAATTATTTTTCCGGTTACCTTCGTAATTATTCTTACATTCCGTTCATCTCTCATAATCATTATTATTGGTCGGTTATCTATCGCAATTATAATTAATTTTCCGGTTACCTTCGTAATTATTCTTACATTCCGTTCATCTCTCGTAATCATTATTATTTGTCGGTTATCTCTCGCAATTATAATTAATTCTCCGGTTACCTTCGTAATTATTATTACATTCCGTCCATCTCTGGTAATTATTATTATTGGCCGGTTATCTCTCGCCATTCTCCTTATTTCCCGGTTACCTTCGTGATTATTATTATATTCCGCTCATCTCTCGTAATTATTGTTATTGGTCAGTTATCTCTCGCAATTCTCAGTATTTCCCGGTTACATCTCGTAAGGATTATTATCTCTCGGTTACCGACCGTAACCTTCAGCATCCCCCGGTCATCTGTCTTAGTCTCTGTCCTACGACCTATCTCTTTCGGAGTCATCCGACGACCACGCGTTGGAGGAGGCTATTGGCCACCTTCGGGGTTGTCCCCGGCTAAGGGACCCCATGAACTGTTTCGGTTGATTTGGGCGATGTCGCGCCCTGCGAACTGTCGCGTAATTTATAGCGTTGCGTCTCAACTAATTTTCTGGTCCTACGTCGTTTTGCGTTTTGCGTTCACAATTGTCACGCGCGAGCCTGTAAGGCTATGTAAAGTTTGGGCTACTACAATAAACGCCTGTTATTATTGACGTTCCGAAATTTTCTTCATTCCACACGTCTGCGCCCCTCTACCATATTCTCTCACTCAGGTGAGCTGAGTTAGCCGTTTCTCCCTCAGTCCTCACCACCCCCCTTACTGCGTTTGCATGGTGCTGGTACTCACGGCGTCGCGAAAAATCAAGTCGGTGGTAGACCGGCGGTATTTTATACCTGGCGCCCAACGCGATGACGTGAGACCAGTTTTCGGGATCGGGCCTTCGCCCGTTACCTCCTTTTGGCCGACGCAGTAGGTAAGGGGAGGAATCGACATCGATTGAGAAGTGTGGTAAAAAGTTCGTCACAATGCATAATCAAAGCCAGTATTGTCAGGGGCGTTGAGGGCGCTGGCAGAAAACGCTTAACACATGAGGGGGTAGCAAAAAAATCCATTCTCACGATACGCAATACCGATAGTCTCTGTTTACCACGGTCCCTGGCGGCGGCGCGCGCGTATGCCGAACGGGGTGAAATACGCTCAGGTAGTTTACATGCAAACTGGCAACGTATGAGACAGACTAATGGTTCATTGCAGAAAAACGCTGCTCTTGAATTAACGAACGCAGCAGGAGTTATAGTACCGTCAAACGGCTGCGGTGTCCGTGAGATTGCTCTCTACCAGAATTATCTCGCGCAGCACGGGATTGCCATAGTAGTTTATGAATTTTTGACACTCGGGAGGGGGAATGCACCTTTGATCGATGGCTCGCAGCAAGTCTCAAATACTTTTGGCAAAATCGAACACACGCTGCACATTTTATATTACGAGCGTTCGCATCATTATCAGCCGATATTAAATTTACGAGGCGCCGTGGGAAGCCGCGATTTTTGCTCCTCGTGTAATTTGCAATACCGTAGATTTGGCCATAGATGTTTAAAAAAAAGTGTCCGCGCTGTATGACGTCACCACCGTGCGATCCCGAAGTAAATGCAGCTACTCGATGCGAGGCGTGCGCGCGCGAGTTTTACGGGGTGCAATGTTTCGAAAATCATTTGATTGTTAAATAGTACAGAAAACGCAAATCAAACAGCGTGTGTGCCTCGTTCAAGCGGTGCCCCAAATGCCTGAAAATTGTCAGGCCTCTCCATAAAAGACGAAAACACGTTTGCGGTGTGGCCTTTTGTAAAGTATGCAGAGCGGATCGACCCAATTATCACATGTGCTTTATAAAGCCTTTTCGCGGTGGTCAGAGCACAGGGAAAATACTTTTTATATTCTACGATTTTGAGACTCAGCAATGTACACAGGTACCAGGCGATGCGAATACTTTTCTACACGAGCCCAACTTGTGCGTAGTTCAACGAGTTTGCACGTATTGTTGCACTCGTGATTCGATGGCCGAGCCATGCGAGTATTGCGACTCTCGACAATATGTATTTCGACAGCAGCCTGTGGATTGGTCGAGCTTGCTATGCAACGTGTCGAGCATTTTTCGCGTACTATCTGTATTGCTCATAATGCCGGTGGCTTTGACGCGCAGTTCATTTTGCGCTATTTAATCGAAGAAAAAAAGGTCCAACTGCCGAGTATAATTATGAACGGTATGAAAATCATCTCGATGCGTGTTGAAAAACTTGTTTTTCTCGACAGTCTAAACTATTTTCACATGCCTCTCAGTGCGCTTCCTAAAGCCTTCGGTCTCACAGGAGCTATCGTTAAAGGTGTTTTCCCTCATCTGTTTAACAGGCCGGAAAATCAAAATTATGTGGGTCCTCTACCAGCCGTAGAGTATTATTCTCCCGACACGATGCGCCCCGCAGAGCGTGAAAAATTCTTAACCTGGTATCACGAGTCTAAAGACAGAGACTATGTGTTTGACTGTTCGAAGGAACTCGTAAGCTACTGCACGGACGACGTCACGATCTTAAGACGCGCGTGTATGGCTTTTCGTGACATGTTTATAGCCAGCGGCCGGGTTTGTCCGTTTGACGAGAGCACAACGATAGCCTCGGCCTGCTTCAGGGTCTTTCGGAAAAATTTCCTCAAAGACAATACGATCGGCATTATGCCGCTGGGTGGCTATAGGTGGGTGCATACCCAATCAAAAAAGGCTATTTCATAGCTTGTATGGATGGAGCATACTCTCGGAAAGCGTATTATACACGCTGGTCGCTCGCGCGAATTTAGACTACCTCAAAATTTACTAGTCGACGGCTATTATGAAGCAGGCAATACCGCGTACGTATTACAATTTCATGGCTGCTATTGGCACGGCTGCCCTCAATGCTTTTCCCTCAATAGAGACTGTAAACAACGCGGTGATATATCAATGGACGAGCGGTTAGAAAGAACTCTTGCTATAGCTAATAGAATTCGCTCGGGTGGTTACCAGTTAACGGAAATTTGGGAATGTGAGTGGGACAGGCTTTTGGATACTAGTGCTGAAATTCGTGAACTCATACGGGATCATCCGCTGACGACTGCGGAACCCTTAAATCCTCGTGATGCTTTCTTCGGCGGTCGCACGGAGAATATGGTGACGCTCTACGATGTTAAAGAGACGGAGCGCATACGCTACGTAGACGTCTGCTCTCTGTACCCATATATTTGCAAATTTGGTAAATACCCTATCGGGGATCCGAAAGTATACAGGGTGATCCAGAATAGGTGTAACAGCGGGGAATGCGGGGTTCGGCAGGTGACTCCGAAGATTTCTACCGAGCCGTTTTCTTTTTTTCGCCTCCGTCATCAAATAGGAAGCATTAGAGAATAGGCGATCGATCTTCGAAATTAACGCTCGAATCCGCCATGTTGGACGATCGGAAAAAGCAGAAGAGTAGACGAAGGGCCACGAAGTCGTAGCCGACGTCAAGAAGGTTCTGCGAAACAGCAGCGTTTGACAAATGCCAGCGCGCATGATCTGACGTTTAGCAAATCATTCGCTACGTTGCCTGTCAACCTATTCGGCCCGAGAATCGTGACACACGATTTGACGTTTCACCTATCGTCTGCTATCGCTCGGCGCATTGCGTGCCAAAGCGTGAAGCGCGCCGCAATTAATGACCTTTACGAATTTTGCCGCGATTATCCATCGAGAGCGCCTGTTCTTTTTGCTTCCTTAAGAAATAAAAATTAACAAAACTAAAGAATTGTGAATGATTATCGAATTTCGATATACCGAACGATTTTTTTTGCGTATTGAAAAAAAATCAATACGTAAGTTTTTATTAACAAACTGTCAATAACTTGACGCTACATTTTCGAGAATTGGATGTTTTCGGGATTTTATTTCTCATTCGACCACTCCGTTCAGTATCATAGTCGGATTGATCTCCAAAAATACATTTTTCTGTACGAATATCATCTCAAGGTGTGTTCGAGCTGGGTTAGGAAACATGAGGAGAAGCTTTCCATTTCCTCATTAGGGGAGGCGAAATCAGTCGGTTCCGGCAGATGAAAATCGTTACGACGTTTTTTTAGGGTTGAAAATAGAAGATCTCCTGCACCGCATGAGATACAATTTTTCACGTACTGATACGGGTTGATTATGGAAATCCCAAAACGTTGCGACTCTGTTTGCGGTTTCTCTTAAGGGGTAACACCACTCGAGCGGCAGAAAATTAGGCCTAACTTTGACAATTGATTTTGGCAGTATGAAACAAGGAATAGGATTTCTTATGAGAGGGTTTATGTAAGACATATTAAAGTATGTAAAAATTATTGTAATTTTCATACAACATAGCCACGACAGAGCCCATCTTGAAAAAATTGTTTTTCAAACTGGGAGGCCGGAATACGCGAACCCGTAGCATGAATCGATTTAAATTTTGATCGCAGCTTCAAAATTACATTCCCTAATAGACTGCGATTTTATCTGACTTCCGGTCAGAATGGGTAGAGCATTCTGACGATGGTGCGAGAACGACGGTCGGAGCATTGTTTATTTAACAAAGATAAAATCGGTGCTCGGAATGGTTCTCGGTGCCTTGAGCGAACATTCCCGATATTACTGCCCCGAAATCGTCTCCGATTGTATCTTACTTCCGGTCAGAATGGGTCGACAAGTCTGACGATGCTGTGAAAACGACGGTAGAAGAATTGTTTATTTAACAAAGATAAAATTGGTGCTCGGAATGGTTCTCGGTGCCTCGAGCGAACATTCCCGATATTACTGCGCCGAATTCGTCTCCGATTTTATCTTACTTCCGGTCAGAATGGGTCGAAAAGCCTCACGATGCTGCGAGAACGACGGTAGGAGCATTATTTATTTAACAAAGATAAAATCGGTGCTCGAAATGGTTCTCGGCGCCTCGAGCGAACATTCCCAATAATACTGCCCCGAATTCGACTCCGATTTTTTCTTACTTCTGGTCAGAATGGGTCGAAAAGTCTGACGATGCTGCGAGAACGGCGGTAGGAGCATTGTTTATTTAACAAAGATAAAATCGGTGCTCGGAATGGTTCTGGGGGACTCGAGCGAACATTCCCGATATTACTGCCTCGAAATCGTCACCGATTTTATCTTACTTCCGGTCAGAATGGGTCGAGAAGTCTGACGATGCAGCGAGAACGACGGTCGGAGCATTGTTTATTTAACAAAGATAAAATCGGTGCTCGGAATGGTTCTCGGTGCCTTGAGCGAACATTCCCGATATTACTGCCCCGAAATCGTCTCCGATTGTATCTTACTTCCGGTCAGAATGGGTCGACAAGTCTGACGATGCTGTGAAAACGACGGTAGAAGAATTGTTTATTTAACAAAGATAAAATTGGTGCTCGGAATGGTTCTCGGTGCCTCGAGCGAACATTCCCGATATTACTGCGCCGAATTCGTCTCCGATTTTATCTTACTTCCGGTCAGAATGGGTCGAAAAGCCTCACGATGCTGCGAGAACGACGGTAGGAGCATTATTTATTTAACAAAGATAAAATCGGTGCTCGAAATGGTTCTCGGCGCCTCGAGCGAACATTCCCGATAATACTGCCCCGAATTCGTCTCCGATTTTATCTTACTTCCGGTCAGAATGGGGGAAGAAGTCTAAAGATGCAGCCAGAATGACGATTGGAGCATTGTTTACTTAACAAAGATAAAATCGATGCTCGGAATGGTTCTCGGTGCCTCGAGCGAACATTCCCGATATTACTGCGCCGAATTCGTCTCCGATTTTATCTTACTTCCGGTCAGAATGGGTCGAAAAGTCTCACGATGCTGCGAGAACGACGGTAGGAGCATTGTTTATTTAACAAAGATAAAATCGGTGCTCGGAATGGTTCTCGGGGCCTCGAGTGAACATTCCCGATAATACTGCCCCGAAATCGTCTCCGATTTTATCTTACTTCCGGTCAGAATGGGTCGACAAGTCTGACGATGCTGTGAAAACGACGGTAGAAGAATTGTTTATTTAACAAAGATAAAATTGGTGCTCGGAATGGTTCTCGGTGCCTCGAGCGAACATTCCCGATATTACTGCGCCGAATTCGTCTCCGATTTTATCTTACTTCCGGTCAGAATGGGTCGAAAAGCCTCACTATGCTGCGAGAACGACGGTAGGAGCATTATTTATTTAACAAAGATAAAATCGGTGCTCGAAATGGTTCTCGGCGCCTCGAGCGAACATTCCCGATAATACTGCCCCGAATTCGTCTCCGATTTTATCTTACTTCCGGTCAGAATGGGGGAAGAAGTCTAAAGATGCAGCCAGAATGACGATTGGAGCATTGTTTACTTAACAAAGATAAAATCGATGCTCGGAATGGTTCTCGGTGCCTCGAGCGAACATTCCCGATATTACTGCGCCGAATTCGTCTCCGATTTTATCTTACTTCCGGTCAGAATGGGTCGAAAAGTCTCACGATGCTGCGAGAACGACGGTAGGAGCATTGTTTATTTAACAAAGATAAAATCGGTGCTCGGAATGGTTCTCGGGGCCTCGAGTGAACATTCCCGATAATACTGCCCCAAATTCGTCTCCGATATTATTTTACTTCCGGTCAGAATGGGGGAAGAAGTCTAAAGATGCAGCGAGAACGACGATTGGAGGATTGTTTATTTAACAAAGATGCAATCGGTGCTCGGAATGGTTCTCGGGGCCTCGAGCGAACATTACCGATATTACTGCCCCGAAGTCGTCAACGATTTTATCTTACTTCCTGTCAGAATGGGTCGAGAAGTCTGGCGATGGTGCGAGAACGACGGTAGGAGCATTGTTTATTCAACAAAGATAAAATCGTAGCTCGGAATGGTTCTCGGGGCCTTGATCGTACGTTCCCGATATTACTGCGCCGAATTCGTCTCCGATTTTATCTTACGTCCGGTCAGAATGGGTCGACAAGTCTGACGATGCTGCGAGAACGACGGTAGAAGAATTGTTTATTTAACAAAGATAAAATCGGTGCTCGGAATGGTTCTCGGGGCCTCGAGCGAACATTCCCGATAATACTGCCCCGAATGCGTCTCCGATTTTATCTTACTTCCGGTCAGAATGGGGGAAGAAGTCTAAAGATGCAGCGAGAATGACGATTGGAGCATTGTTTATTTAACAAAGATAAAATCGGTGCTCTGAATGGTTCTCGGTGCCTCGAGCGAACATTCCCGATATTTCTGCGCCGAATTTGTCTCCGATTTTATCTAACTTCCGGTCAGAATGGGTCGAAAAGTCTCACGATGCTGCGAGAAGGACGGTAGGAGCATTGTTTATTTAACAAAGATAAAATCGGTGCTCGGAATGGTTCTCGGGGCCTCGAGCGAACATTCCCGATATTACTGCCCCGAAATCGTCTCCGATTTTATCTTACTTCCGGTCAGAATGGGTCGACAAGTCTGACGATGCGGTGAGAACGACGGTAGAAGAATTGTTTATTTAACAAAGATAAAATCGGTGCTGGGAATGGTTCTCGGGGCCTCGAACGAACATTTCCGATAATACTGCACCGAATTCGTCTCCGATTTTATCTTACTTCCGGTCAGAATGGGGCGAGAAGTCTAAAGATGCAGCGAGAACGACGATTGGAGAATTGTTTATTTAACAAAGATAAAATCGGTGATCGGGATGGTTCTCGGGGCCTCGAGCGAACTTTCCCGATATTACAGGCCCGAATTCGTCTCCGATTTTATCTTACTTCCGGTCAGAATGGGGGAAGAAGTCTAAAGATGCAGCGAGAACGACGATTGGAGCATTGTTTATTTAACAAAGATAAAATCGGTGCTCGGAATGGTTCTCGGGGCCTCGAGCGAACATTACCGATGTTACTGCCCGAAGTCGTCTACGATTGTATCTTATTTCCGGTCAGAATGGGTCGAGAAGTCTGGCGATGGTGCGAGAACGACGGTAGGAGCATTGTTTATTCAACAAAGATAAAATCGTAGCTCGGAATGGTTCTCGGGGCCTCGATCGTACGTTCCCGATATGACTGCGCCGAGTTCGTCTCCAATTTTATCTTACTTCCGGTCAGAATGGGTCGAAAAGTCTCACGATGCTGCAAGAACGACGGTAGGAGCATTGTTTATTTAACAAAGATAAAATCGGTGCTCGGAATGGTTCTCGGTGCCTCGAGCGAACATCCCCGATATTACTGCGCCGAATTCGTCTCCGACTTTATCTTACTTCCGGTCAGAATGGGTCGAAAAGTCTCACGATGCTGCGAGAACGACGGTAGGAGCATTGTTTATTTAACAAAGATAAAATCGGTGCTCGGTATGGTTCTCGGCGCCTCGAGCGAACATTCCCGATAATACTGCCCCGAATTCGTCTCCAATTTTATCTTACTTCCGGTCAGAATGGGGGAAGAAGTCTAAAGATGCAGCGAGAATGACGATTGGAGCATTGTTTATTTAACAAAGATAAAATCGGTGCTCGGAACGGTTCTCGGTGCCTCGAGCGAACATTCCCGATATTACTGCGCCGAATTCGTCTCCGATTTTATCTTACTTCCGGTCAGAATGGGTCGAAAAGTCTCACGATGCTGCGAGAACGACGGTAGGAGCATTGTTTATTTAACAAAGATAAAATCGGTGCTCGGAATAGTTCTCGGGGCCTCGAGTGAACATTCCCGATAATACTGCCCCAAATTCGTCTCCGATTTTATCTTACTTCCGGTCAGAATGGGCGAAGAAGTCTAAAGATGCAGCGAGAACGACGATTGGAGTATTGTTTATTAAACAAAGATAAAATCGGTGCTCGGAATGGTTCTCGGGGCCTCGAGCGAACATTACCGATGTTACTGCCCCGAAGTCGTCACCTATTTTATCTTACTTCCGGTCAGAATGGGTCGAGAAGTCTGGCGATAGTGCGAGAACGACGGTAGGAGCATTGTTTATTCAACAAAGATAAAATCGTAGCTTGGAATGGTTCTCGGGGCCTCGATCGTACGTTCCCGATATTACTGCGCCGAATTCGTCCCGATTTTATCTTACTTCCGGTCAGAATGGGTCGACAAGTCTGACGATGCTGCGAGAACGACGGTAGAAGAATTGTTTATTTAACAAAGATAAAATCGGTGCTCGGAATGGTTCTCGGGGCCTCGAGCGAACATTCCCGATAATACTGCCCCGAATGCGTCTCCGATTTTATCTTACTTCCGGTCAGAATGGGGGAAGAAGTCTAAAGATGCAGCGAGAACGACGATTGGAGCATTGTTTATTTAACAAAGATAAAATCGGTGCTCGGAATGGTTCTCGGGGCCTCGAGTGAACATTCCCGATAATACTGCCCCAAATTCGTCTCCGATTTTATCTTACTTCCGGTCAGAATGGGTCGAAAAGTCTCACGATGCTGCGAGAACGACGGTAGGAGCATTGTTTATTTAACAAAGATAAAATCGGTGCTCGGAATGGTTCTCGGGGCCTCGAACGAACATTACCGATAATACTGCCCCAAATTTGTCTCCGATTTTATCTTACTTCCGGTGAGAATGGGTCGACAAGTCTGACGATGCTGCGAGAACGACGGTAGAAGAATTGTTTATTTAACAAAGACAAAATCGGTGCTCGGAATGGTTCTCGGGGCCTCGAGTGAACATTCCCGATAATACTGCCCCAAATTCGTCTCCGATTTTATCTTACTTCCGGTCAGAATGGGGGAAGAAGTGTAAAGATGCAGCGAGAACGACGATTGGAGCATTGTTTATTTAACAAAGATAAAATCGGTGCTCAGAATGGTTCTCGGGGCCTCGAGCGAACATTACCGATGTTACTGCCCCGAAGTCGTCTACGATTTTATCTTCCTTCCGGTCAGAATGGGTCGAGAAGTCTGGCGATGGTGCGAGAACGACGGTAGGAACATTGTTTATTCAACAAAGATAAAATCGTAGCTCGGAATGGTTCTCGGGGACTCGAGCGAACATTCCCGATAATACTGCCCCGAATTCGTCTCCGATTTTATCTTACTTCCGGTCAGAATGGGGCGAGAAGTCAAAAGATGCAGCGAGAACGACGATTGGAGAATTGTTTATTTAACAAAGATAAAATCGGTGCTCGAGATGGTTCTCGGGGCCTCGAGCAAACTTTCCCGATACTACTGGCCCGAATTCGTCTCCGATGTTATCTTACTTCCGGTCAGAATGGGGGCCGAAGTCTAAAGATGGAGCGAGAACGACGATTGGAGCATTGTTTATTTAACAAAGATAAAATCGGTGCTCGGAATGGTTCTCGGGGCCTCGAGCGAACATGACCGATGTTACTGCCCCGAAGTCGTCTACGATTTTATCTTACTTCCGGTCAGAATGGGTCGAGAAGTCTGGCGATGGTGCGAGCACGACGGTAGGAGAATTGTTTATTTAACAAAGATAAAATCGGTTTTCGGGATGGTTCTCGGGGCCTCGAGCGAACTTTCCCCATATTACTGGCCCGAATTCGTCTCCGATTTTATCTTACTTCCGGTCAGAATGGGGCATGAAGTCTAAAGATGCAGCGAGTACCATTCCGAGCACCGATTTTATCTTTGTTAAATAAACAATGATCCAATCGTCGTTCTCGCTGCATCTTTAGACTTCTTTCCCCATTCTGACCGGAAATAAGATAAAATCGAGGACGAATTCGGGGCAGTAATATCGGGAATGGTCACTCGAGGCCCCGAGAACCATTCCAAGCACCGATTTTATCTTTGTTAAATAAACAATGCCCCTACCGTCGTTCTCGCACCATCGTCAGAATGCTCGACCCATTCTGACCGGAAGTAAGATAAAATCGGAGAGTATTTCGGGGCAGTAATATCGGGAATGTTCGCTCGAAGCCCCGAGCACCGATTTTACTTCTGTTAAATAAGCAATGCTTCTACCGCCGTTCTCGCAGCATCGTCAGACTTTTCGACCCATTTTGACCGGAAGTAAGATAAAATCGGAGACGAATTCGGGGCAGTGTTGTCGGGAATGTTCGCTCGAGGCCCCGAGAACCATTCCGAGCACCGATTTTATCTTTGTTAAATAAGCAATGCTTCTACCGCCGTTCTCGCAGCATCGTCAGAATTTTCGACCCATTCTGACCGGAAGTAAGATAAAATCGAGGAGGAATTCAGGGCAGTTATATCGGGAATGTTCGCTCGTGGCCCCGAAAACCATTCTGAGCACCGATTTTATCTTTGTTAAATAAACAATACTCCTACCGTCGTTTTCGCAGCATCGTCAGACTTCTCGACCGATTCTGACCGGAAGTAAGGTAAAATCGGAGACGATTTCGGGTCAGTAATATCGGGAATGTTCGCTCGAGACCCCGGGAACCATTCCGAGCACCGATTTTATCTTTGTTAAATAAACAATGCCCCAATCGTCTTTCTCGCTGCATCTTTAGACTTCTCGACCGATTCTGACCGGAAGTAAGATAAAATCGGAGACGATTTCGGGGCCGTAATATCGGGAATGTTCGCTCGAGGCACCGAGAACTGTTCCGAGCACCGATTTTATCTTTGTTAAATAAACAATGCTCCGACCTTCGTTCTCGCTGCATCGTCAGACTTCTCGACCCATTGTGACCGGAAATAAGATAAAATCGGTGACGATTTCGGGGCAGTAATATCGGGAACGTACGATCGAGGCCCCGAGAACCATTCCGACCTACGATTTTATTTTTGTTCAATAAATAATGCCCCTACCGACGTTCTCGTACCATCTTCAGAATGCTCGACCCATTCTGACCGGAAGTAAGATAAAATCGGAGACGATTTCGGGGCAGTATTATCGGGAATGTTCGCTCGATGCCCCGAGAACCATTCCGAGCACCGATTTTATCTTTGTTAAATAAACAATTCTTTTACCGTCGTTCTCGCAGCATCGTCAGACTTGTCGACCCATTCTGACCGGAAGTAAGATAAAATCGGAGACGAATTTGGGGCAGTACTATCGGTAATGTTCGCTCGAGGCCCCGAGAACCATTCCGAGCACCGATTTTATCTTTGTTAAATAAACAATGCTCCCACCGTCGTTCTCGCAGCATCGTGAGACTTTTCGACCCATTCTGACCGGAAGTAAGATAAAATCGGAGACGAATTCGGCGCAGTAATATCGGGAATGTTCGCCCGAGCCACCGAGAACCATTCCGAGCACCGATTTTATCTTTGTTAAATAAACAATACTCCAATCGTCGTTCTCGCTGCATCTTTAGACTTCTTCCCCCATTCTGACCGAACGTAAGATAAAATCGGAGACGAATTCGGGGCAGTATTATCGGGAATGTTCGCTCGAGGCCCCGAGAACCATTCCGAGCTCCGATTTTATCTTTGTTAAATAAACAATTCTTCTACCGTTGTTCTCGCAGCATCGTCAGACTTGTCAACTCATTCTGACCGGAAGTAAGATAAAATCGGAGACGAATTTGGGGCAGTATCATCGGTAATGTTCGCTCGAGGCCCCGAGAACCATTCCGAGCACCGATTTTATCTTTGTTAAATAAACAATGCTCCTACCGTCGTTCTTGCAGCATCGTGAGACTTTTCGACCCATTCTGACCGGAAGTAAGATAAAATCGGAGACGATTTCGCGCCAGTAATATCAGGAATGTTCGCTCGAGGCACCGAGAACCATTCCGAGCACCGATTTTATCTTTGTTAAATAAACAATGCTCCGACCGTCGTTCTCGCTGCATCGTCAGACTTCTCGACCCATTCTGACCGGAAGTATGATAAAATCGGTGACGATTTCGGGGCAGTAAAATCGGGAATGTTCGCTCGAGGCCCCAAGAACCATTCCGAGCACCGATTTTATCTTTGTTAAATAAACAATGCTCCAATCGTCGTTTTCGCTGCATTTTTAGACTTCTCGCCCCATTCTGACCGGAAGTAAGATAGAATCGGAGACGAATTCGGGGCAGTTATATTGGGAATCTTTGCTCGAGGCCCCTAAACCATTTCGAGCACCGATTTTATCTTTGTTAAATAAACAATGCTCCTACCGTCGTTCTCGCACCATCGTCAGAATGCGCTACCCATTCTGACCGGAAGTAAGATAAAATCGCAGACTATTAGAGAATGTAATTATGAAGCTGCGATCAAAATTCAAATCGCTTCATGCTAAGGGTTCGCGTATTCCGGCCTCCCAATTTGAAAAACAATTTTTTCAAGGTGGGCTCTGTAGTCGCTATTTTGTATGAAAATTACAATAATTTTTACATACTTTAATTGGACTTCCATAAACCCTCTCATAAGAAATCCTATTCCTTGTTTCATACTGCCAAAATAAATTGTCAAAGTTAGGCCTAATTTCCTGCCGCTCGAGTGGTGTTACCCCTTAAGCGATACCGCAAACAGAGTCGCAACGCTTTGGGATTTCCATAATCAACCCGTATCGGTACGTGAAAAATTGTATCTCAGGCGGTGCAGAATCTCTTCTCATCTGTTTCCAATCGTAAAAAAACGTCGTATCGATTTTCGTCTGCCGGAACCGACTGATTTCGCCTCCCCTAATGAGGAAATGGAAAGCTTCTCCTCATGTTTCCTATCCCAGCTCGAACACACTTTGAGATGATATTCGTACAGAAAAATGTATTTTTGGAGATCAATCCGACTATGATACTGAACGGAGTGTTCGAATGAGAAATGAAATCCCGAAAACATCCAATTCTCGAAAATGTAGCGTCAAGTTATTGAGAGTTTGTTAATAAAAACTTACGTATTGATTTTTTTTCAATACGCAAAAAAATCGCTCGGTTTATCGAAATTCGATAATCATTCACAATTCTTTGGTTTTGTTAATTTGTATTTCTTAAGGAAGCAAAAAGAACAGGCGCTCTCGATGGATAGTCGCGGCAAAATTCGTAATGGTCATTAATTGCGGCGCGCTTCACGCTTTGGCACGCAATACGCCGAGCGATAGCAGACGATAGGTGAAACGTCAAATCGTGTGTCACGATTCTTGGGCCGAATAGGTTGACAGGCAACGTAGCGAATGATTCGCTAAACGTCAGATCATGCACGCTGGCATTTGTCAACCGCTGCTGTTTCGCAGAACCTTCTTGACGTCGGCTACGACTTCGTGGCCCTTCGTCTACTCTTCTGCCCTTTTCGATCGTCCAACATGGCGGATTCGAGCGTCAATTTCGAAGATCGAACGCCTATTTTCTAATGCTTCCCATTTGATGACGGAGGCGAAAAAAAGAAAACGGCTCGGTAGAAATCTTCGGCGTAACCTGCCGAACCCGGCATTTCCCGCTGTTACACCTATTCTGGATCACCCTGTATATAGGCGGGAATGCTTAGAGCTGACAGGACCCACTAACGATCTAGAGCGTGTCGAAGGCCTTGTGAAATGTACCGTTCCACCACCGCGCGATCTCTACCATCCTGTTTTGCCTGTACGTATGCATCAGCGACTGCTGTTCTCTCTGTGCCGCATATGCAGTGAGATGATGAATGAGGAAGAGTGCATGCATGACGATCCGGATGAGCGTATGTTCGAGGGTACCTGGGTTGCCGATGAATTGCGAAAAGCCGTCTCATGCGGTTACACGATACTCCACATTGTCGAAATCTGGCAATACGAAGTAACGCAATTCAATCGTGACACGCAAACGGGAGGCTTATTCGTCGAGTACATTAACACCTTTTTGAAGATCAAGCAGGAGGCGAGCGGGTGGCCTGAGAACTGTTTGGGCGATGAATCCGCCAAGGAGCGTTATATCGCTAGTTTTGAGCAATCAGAGGGGATTCGTTTGAATCGTCAGTCGATAACCAAAAACCCCGGCCTACGCTCAGTCGCCAAACTATGTCTGAATTCGTTCTGGGGAAAATTCGGACAACGCGAAAATCTGCCGCAAACAGTCGTAGTATCAACGCGCAAAATTTATGGAGTTATTAACTAATCCGGAATACGATATTACAGGTATGCTGCCGGTAAACAATGAAATGCTTTACGTCAATTATATTAAAACCTGTGAGGTTGTGGTACCCTCCAGTATAGCTAACGTTGTAATAGCTGCATACACCACGGCACAAGCGCGTTTAAAATTTTATGGTTACCTGGAACGACTGGGAAGACGTGCGTTGTACTGCGATACCGACTCCGTAATTTATGTAACGAGAGAGCAGCCTGATACCTACGAGCCCCCAATAGGCCAATTGCTTGGCGATTTAACTAACGAACTAACCACCTATGGTGAGGGCAGTTACATAAGAAGTTTCATTTCCGGCGGTCCTAAATTTTATGCATTCATCGTGCGCGCGCCTGACGGGACAGAGAGTGAGGTTTGCAAAGTTAAGGGTATCACGCTTAATTTTGCAAACAATGCGTTAATAAACTATGAGTCCGTACGATCCTTCATCGTGGGTGAGCGAGAGGATCCTATTGTACTGAGATACGGCGCCATTAGGCGTACAGAAGTTCACCACGTTGTCATACGAGGTGAGACAAAAACGTGCAAGCCATCGAGCATTAAGCGTAGACGTGATGGACAATATGGATCGCTTCCCTACGGTTATCGCCATTTGTAAAATATACTGTAAATATATTTTTTACGTAAAACCCGAAAATCTTATTTAATATTGTACTGAACCTAAATTTCCTCATTTACCGCGATGGGCACGAGGTGGCAACATCCCTGGACTTCTATGATCTGCGGGCCGACAGGTTGCGGTAAAGCGTATTTTGTTAAAAAATTTCTTAAATGTATCACGCATATGAACAGCGAGCGCTTCGAGAGAATAATATTTTATTATTCCGAGTGGCAGACAGCATATACGGAGTACGGTGATGCTATAGAATTTCGCGAAGGATTACCCCAGACTGCCGATTACTCAAACGACCCCCGCGCGAAGCTCTTAATTATCGATGATCCAATGCGTGAAGCATCGAACAACACCGTTGTCGATCTATTCACCAAAGGCAGTCATCATAAGAACTTGAGCGTTATTTTAATAACGCAAAATTTGTTTCAGTAGGGTCATGGTCAACGGGACATCTCTTTGAATGCTAATTATATCGTTATCTTCAAAAACCCTCGCGATCGTGCTCAAATACAGCACTTGGTGCGTCAAATATGCCCCGAAAATCCGCGATTTCTACAGGAGGCTTATTACGATGCAACATCTAAACCGCACGGTTATTTGTTGCTAGATCTGAAGCAATCAACACCCGATAATTGTCGATACCGTACATGTATTTTCCCTGATGATACTCGCCATTTCGTTTACGTACCGCGAAAGAAATTAAAAAGCGGTGAAACATATGGGGAATTACCAGTTCTACGTCTGTGATGGCACGCAGCGGATCGTCTCTTTGCAAGAAGAGCGTTGCGATATTGAACGCTCTTCAATATCTCACCAAAGAACAGTGTGAGGCTATTTTTCGGAAAGCGGATTCTCGTATAATACGCTGCATTTGCGAGTGCTCTTTAAACGTTCTTCGCGGTAATATTCCTCTCAAAGCCAACCAACGGAAAAAATTGCGCCGCCACGTGCCCCTTCTCAGGCGCTTAGCCGCGAATAGATGCTGCTGGAAAAGTAAGAAGAAGTTTGTCATTCAAAGCGGTGGATGTTTACCCCTGCTGCTTGCCCGAATCCTCGGTACCATATTGTCAAATCTAATAGCCAAATCATGGAGCATGCCAGGAAAATGGTTCTGGTGCCCGAGGAGCGCCTATTACAACTAGATCCCCAAAAGCGCAGTGTCAGCGATAGTGAGGCACGACCGGTGAGCCAAGCGGAGAAAACAATTACGGCGACTCTGAATCGCCTTGATATGGAGATGAGCGAAATTCTAAAATCTAATGCGTGCGGTGACGAGCGAGAAAAATGGCTAGCGTATTTGCGCGTATTACAACGTTATCTACATTTCGTCGATGGCGAACGAGCACAACTGTATCATGAGCTTGTGAAGGAACAAAAAAAAGACACACACCCTGTGGAAAGATCAGCAGCAGTAGTAGCAGAAACACGAATGAACGATTCCATCATCGTTGAGAGTGTACCTGCGAAATTCCGCAATAAAGCGAAACTCTTATCGCGACAACTACATGATGCGCCGTCCTCAGATTTTTCTTGGAACGCAGCCGGTGTGGTCTCTGTCAATGGAGAAACAATCAAACATTCAAACATTGTTGACCTTGTGAATGACGCAATGCGTGCGAGAAAGATGGCCAAACCGGCGGGTCGTAGAGTCTTTGCAAATTTTTTAAGGGCTATACAAGTACCTCGCGAGTTTGTGGGAAACGACGAACTGTGGCTGGAAACGCAAGCCAATTCAACATTACGCTCGCCCCGCAGTAACAGCACGACCGACACTGACGACGACGAGGACGTTAGCGATACCAGTCATTCCGAGTTCTACAGCGGTAGTGAGAGCAATAAATTAGCCGCACAGAGCGGGCGTGGTAAGAGAAAACGGTTCACCTGGTCCTCTCTCAAACTATCAGTATGAAAACACTTGAAAACATTTACTTTGATCCTTCACATGAGGCGTCTTCTTCCGGTGCTACTAAACTGTTACACGTAAGTCGTAAAAAGAAAATCTCCCAAAAAAAAAAAGACGGTACAGTGGCTCGAAGCACACGATGCTTTCACCAAGCATAGAGCGATACGCCTACGATTTCCTCGGCGCATCTACAATGTGCAGAACATTGACGATGTTTGGGAGGCTGATCTTGTAGACCTTCGTTCGCTCAAAAGTTATGACGATGGCTATACCTATCTTCTTGTGGTCATAGATGTGCTCAGTAAGTACGCGTGGGTTGAGCCGGTGTACGACAAGGCTGCTTTAACAGTGGCTAACGCTCTGGCTCGTATACTTTCGCTGAAAAGCACAAACGGCCGATCTCCCGTTTGTCTATAATCGGACAAGGGTCGGAAATTTACAGGGTCAGTTTTTCAGACTTTCTTATAGAAGCATAATATTCAGTTTCGGGCGAGCCGCAACCCTGACGTAAAAGCAGCTGTTGTAGACCGTTTCAATCGAACGTTGAAAGAAAGAATGTGGCGATACTTCACGTATTCGCGCCAAAAACGTTATATTGACGTTTTGCAGAATATAGTCTCCGCATACAATCGTACTATACATAGCGGTATTAGAATGACACCCGCATCTGTGACTTTGCTTACATCTGCTAAAGCGCGCGATAATCTAATGCGGCGATACAAACAACAGCATCCTGTACAGCGGTCGCCTCCTAAATATAAGCCGGGTGATATTGTCCGCATCAGTAGCGCGAAGGCTGCCTTTGCTAAAGGATACGAGAGCGGCTGGAGCAGTGAGCTGTTTACGATACATCGTATATCCATGAGTAGCCGACCTATCGTGTACATTCTGCATGCCCTCAACGGCGAGGAGATTGACGGCTTTTTTTACGAACCCGAGTTATCTAGAGTCCAAAGGTGGGGTAAGAAAAAGTAGGCGCGATGAGTGATACCGAGTTTTTTGTAGTTCTACCTAGCAATAGCAGCATGAAGTACTACCCTAATAACCGGACGACACAATATACCACACACTTGCCACAGAGCGTAAATTTATGCGGTAAATGGGGCGTTTCTTTAGCCGACATACACATACCGATGACTGTTCTACACGTGCCGCCTGAAGGTGAAAAAACTTTATTAGTTTAGTGACGAACGCAGCGACCCCGGGCGTTGAGGCCAATGTCGATTTTAAAAACGAGCGTGCTTGCGTACCATCTGGAGTATACCGTAGCGTATCCACACTACTCGAAGCAATTAACGAAATTCAATGTATTGCAGGACATTTGAAATTCCAGCATACTTTTAACGGCTATGTCTCGGTAGAGCGTGTCTGCACCGAGTGCAAAAATCTAGAATAGGCTTTCCACTGCTCCCCCATAATTAACAAAATGTTATGCTTCACTCATAGCGCGGGTCTTGTGGTAACGAATCAGTATATTACGCCACAGCCGGCTAGCCTCATGAACGGTATACCCAATATGTTGTTTGTTTATACGGATATTTGTGAGTCCTACATGACCGGTGATGTACACGCACCATTATTACGTGTCGTCCTCTTTGACATTGATAATAATTATAACTAAGGCTCTGTGAAAATCAAAAGTTCTTCGCCACCGCGGTACATACCTCTTCTACGTACCAGCTTTCAAACGATAGATATCGATATAAGAGATGAATTCGGGCATTGGATGCCATTCGAGGGTGGAACGCTAACCGTGACACTCCAGTTCAAACGTCTAGCTTAGTTGTGGTAGAGAAAAAAAGAGAGAGGGAGAGAGAGAGAGAGAGAGAGAGAGAGAGAGAGAGAGAGAGAGAGAGAGAGAGAGAGAGTGAGTGAGAGAGAGAGAGAGAGAGAGAGAGCAACATGAATTACTACGATGCGTACTTTGACGCACAAGTGGGAGGAGGTAGAACAGGGTACGGCGGAATTAGCCAAGTATACATAGGGTCGTCGAACCAGAGGGGTCACGGTATTGGCAGTTTCCTTGGCGGTCTTTTCCGTCGCATTTTACCTCTCTTAAAACAGGGGGCACGAGCTGTCGGTAAAGAGGCTATACGGTCAGGCCTTAATGTGGCGAACGATATAATGGATGCAGGAATTCAGCCTAGGGAAGCCTTCAAATCGCGTTTGCGCGAATCGGGTGTGAATTTGAAGCGAAAAGCTGAGGAAAAACTCAATAGTCTTATGCAGGGCTCAGGATATAAGGCCTCGAAAAATCACAAGCTTGCGCATTCACTCAGTAGCTACAGAGCGCGTAGCATCGGCCTAAAAAAAAAGAAAACCGCCGCACTGAAGAAAAAACGTACAAACTGTGTTAAAAAAAGAAGAGAACAGCTAGAAAGAGAACGTCGAAGAAGAAAAAGAAGTCGCGAGCTAGGACCGTATCAGATATCTTCTCGTGAAAATGGCGTTCTTGCATGCCCATTCGTGTGAGTGTTTGAAGTCTGAGCTGGAACTATTCTCTCTACCGCCGACTGGGTGCACTATAAACCGATCTCATCTCTGACGGATGATTCACCAATAGAATTTGTGGTACCTGGTCAAGGTGACGAATACATCGATCTTGCTCATACCATGCTAAGCATACGTGCCCAAATACGCTCGAGTGCAGTGAAACCCGACCCTACCATTAGAGTGGGTCCCGTCAATAATTTACTTCATTCGCTGTTCAATCAAGTCGATGTTTTTCTCAATCAGAAGCTCGTATCTCCGCCCAATAATGCTTATGCATACAGGGCATATATTGAAAACTTATAGAATTATGGGCAGGGTGCGAAAAGCTCTCATCTTTCAAGTTGTCTGTGGTACAGTGATACAGCCGGTAAAATGGACGATGTAGCAGAAGCTCATGCAGGCCTTGCTAATCGTCGAATGGTTCTCAATGGGCGCAGTGAGATCGATCTCCTCGGTCACCTCCATCGCGATATTTTTAATCAAGAGCGATTTCTTATAAACGGTGTGGAGATGCGTTTACGTCTTGTACGTACCAGCGACGCATTCTGTCTTATGACTTCCTCGAAAGATTTCAGCATGCATATTACCGAGGCATCGCTTCTCGTACGTCGCGCTAAAATTGCCCCTTGTATACTTTTAGCTCACGCACGAGCATTATCAAAATCTACAGCAAAATATCCTTTGACACGTGTCGAGGTTAAGTCTATATCGATGCATGCAGGTGTGCACGGCGATACCCTGGACAATGTTATACTGGGCCAACTGCCGAAGCGCATAATTATAGGTTTTGTCGATAATAAAGCATTCAACGGTAACCGCGCATTGAATCCGTTTAACTTTCAGAATTATAAAATTAATTATCTCGCGTTATATGCTGACGGTGTGCAGATACCATCGAAAGCACTCCAACCTAACTTTGACGACACGCATCTATATGTTGATGCGTATCATACATCATTCTCAGGGACTGGCATTCACTTTCTCAATCAGGGTAATTCAATTACTCGCACAGCGTATTCCTGAGGCTATTGTCTTTTTGCGTTTGATCTAACGCCCGATCTTTCGGCGAACAGTAACAGTCATTGGAATTTGGTGAAACACGGTAGTGTGAGGTTGGAGGTACGCTTCGGCGAGGCGATAACTTCAACGGTAAATTGTGTCGTGTATGCGGAATATGATAACGTCGTAGAGATTGATGCTTCCCGGCAAGTTATTGTAGATTTCAGCGGTTGAGCTCTTCAGTTCGAGCAGAACGGTCACAGCAGAACCATCATGAGTATCGCAATAGACATACAAGGCTTAACGGATAAGCACTACAACTTTATACTGAAAGAAGTGGCTGTTGCATCAATCGATTCATCGTGGCATGATCATTGGATCGTCGCTCCACCTCACGCATACAGACAATTACCGCCGGATGTGAAAAGAGCGAACGAACGGGTGACGCGAGAGCATCACGGTATAAAATGGTTCGAGGGTCATACACCATTACGCTGCATTGAGAGAATTTTGAGGGCAATCGCTACCGATTCTACGCGGATATTTGTACGAGGTGCCGCTAAATCATCCTATTTAGCGCAGCTCACCGGTTACTATATTATAAATTTGGAGGAGGACGAGGATAATATCTCATTTCAGCATCTTCCGGGGGCCGGTACACATTGCTCATATCACGCAGCGATACGGAAAAATCAATCGTATAAGTGTGCCCTGGATAATGTGATGAGAATTAAAACACTGCTCTGTCAGAGTGAGCATCGCGAGTCGCTATGGGAATATAGGACAACAACAGCGTTATCGGTTGGCTTGCTCTGTGACGTGTCCTGCTATGAACAGCCTTCAAATCCTTGACTCTCTACGTGATATAAAAAAGCACGCTGTTGGTGTATACCCCGCAGATCGGATACCAAAAGTTTGGACAAAACCAACGGCTATTGTCGCAAATACTGATGGATATAAACAGCCCGGCACCCACTGGATCGCCATGTACGTCGATCGTGACGGACGTGAATGGTACTTCGACAGCTACGGTCTACCACCAATCATCCCGCAGCATCTCCGTCGACTCCGAGGAAACTGTAAACTCTTCCGATACAGCACTGATCAGCTTCAAGCTGCGGATTCGCAGTGCTGCGGACAGTACTGCATTATGTTTCTTCATTATATGTGTACTGGCTTCGGTATGCATAAGTTTAGAAGCGTATTTTCAAATGATCTATCACGCAACGATAAAATAGTTGACGATTACTACAAGACCTTTACTCGTAAGCAGAATAAACCTACGCGTAAAATGTTCAATAAGGGTCTGCCCACAGGAGGCAGCAATTCCTTCAATCATAAAAGTTTACATTGTGTACAGGGCTGCTGCTCCCGTAACCGTTAACCGTTCAATAAAATGATGATGACGTTTGAAATATTTATCTGTGTCTCGAACTTTATTCAGCGGCGTATAGCAACGACATCGTCAGAAATTTTGCTAGAGGTCCCGTCTGGCGCTCTTCGACATCAGCCATTTTGTTTTGCGCGACTCTTGGCGAAACGTGGTAGGGGAAGCGGCGGGTATGATGGGTGGGTATAGCAGAGCTATAAAGGATCAGTCGTTCTCGGGTGGCAACAGCAGAAGCATATGCAGACGAAACGGTCCGAGATAAAAATACGCGTTGAAGCATTCTTGCAAAACTTAGCTGCTCTTCAAACGCTCATCCAGAGAAGAACAGCATTACAAATTTTAACCCGTGACATTCAAAAGCTGGATATCAGCGATGGACTTCTCCCAAATCAACAAGATCGGAAAGTTGTCGGAATTCCTTCCGGCGAAAAAACTGTCGGAGCTTTCGCTAAAAACTGACTACAAGATTTCTGATGTACGGGCAGTAAAAACACGCTTCGGGCCCCGAATCATTGTTGAAGTGGACAGGAAATTCACGTGCTTTCTACCATCCAGATTCACCAAAGTTCTGGAAAACGAAACGCTGTTCCAGCAGATGGTAACGGCTGCGCGCGAGAATAATCTTCTCATGGAATTCTTCGGGGACGATTTTAACAGTCTGGAATTTAAGCCAGCCGCCGCGTAGTGCAGCGTCTGCAGTTCCCGCGAAAGACAACGACATCTCACTTGCGTGGTTCTGTCTACCCAGAGCAGCCATGGCAAGCGAGACTTCCAATAATAGCTGCTATAAACCGTGCCCGCTGCTACTACAAATATCCCATAATCTCAACAATTGCTTGACAAAAAGTGTGCGGCTGGGTATTGAAGTTATCGGTGCTAATCAATTACACCCTGTCATACGCTTCATATGCGACAGCAACGGCTGGGCAACGCTAAATACTCCATCGTGGTTGGATTTTCGCGAACGTCTCTCTACGATCACAGCGTATCTCAACGGCGAGGGAAACACCCCTACGGTCCACACCGTGGTTTCCTGCGATAGTTACAATTTAGAATACGGTGAACATCTCAACCAGCCCACCGTAACTATCCAAAACTGCAACGACTACGGAGCAAACGCTATACACCATGCGGCGCCATTCTTCACCTTCATAAAAGGTGACTTCGTCGTGATGCAGCTATTGGAGGAACGCATAAACGACTACATGGCATGGCTTCATCGCTCCACTGAGGACGTGACAAAGTATAAAAATACACTTGTCAGCGTAATCGCAACCGAAATATTCAGCATGACAGCGCGTCGTTTACGACGACGGATTCGTAAAAGGAAGACGAAAATTCAAGAAAGCGTTCAACGCACCGTATCCTGTATTTCCGGCGAACTCTCCGCACGCGCCAGAACAAGCGTCACCGATAATCTCATAAATCATCAGTTGAAAGGGTTAATTAGGAGCGATATCATGTACATATCATAAAAAATGTATACTTTGTGAACATATTTGAATAAAGCAAAAAAAAAGGGGGCCACTATGGCGAACCCTCCACTCCGGCCATCCCCCCCTCCACGCGGGGCGTGGGGGGAAATCCCCACTCCATCCCCTCCACCTCGGATACCGAGGAGGGGGGGGAGGCGTGGGGGGATAAGGACGGTCATCCCCACTCCACCCCCCACCACCTCGGCTACCGAGGAGTGGGGGTAGGAGTGGGGATGAGGAATGGGGGTCGCCATAGTGGCCCCCATACTACTAACGTATTCGAAAGTTTCTTGGACGTCTTCAAACCCCTCGTGAATGTCTTTGAGAGTCTCTTGAGCGTCTACGAACCCCTCATGAATGCCTTCAAACGTATTATGAATGTCGTGGAAAGTCTTTAGAACGTATTCGAAAGTATTTTGAACGTCTCCAAACCCCTCGTGAATGTCTGTGAAAGTCTCTGAAACGTCGTTGAACCCCACATCGATGTCTTCAAACATATTATGAATATCGTCAAAGATCTCTTGAATGTCTTCGAAAGTCTCTCTGAATATCTTCGCTCCTCTCGTGAATGTCTTTGAAAGTCTCTTAAGCGTCTTCAAACGTATTATGAATGTCATCAAAAGTCTCTTGAACGTCTTCGAGACCCTCGTGAATGTCTTTGAAAGTGTCTCACGCGTCTTTGAACCCCTCATGAATGTCTTCAAACGTATTATGAATGTCGTCGAAGGTCTCTTGAACGTATTCGAAAGTAGTTTGAACGTCTTCAAACCCTTCGTGAATGTCTATGAAAGTCTCTAAAACGTCGTCGAACCCCTCATCGATGTCTTCAAACGTATTATGAATATCGTCAAAGATTTCTGGAATGTCTTCGAAAGTCTCTGAACGTCTTCGAACCTCTCATGAATGTCTTCAAACGTCCTATGGACGTTTTCGAAAGTCTCTTGAAAGTCTCACGAACATATTCAATCTCTTGAACGTCCTCGAAACTCTCGTGAATGCCTTTGAAAGTCTCTCAAGCGTCTTCGAACCCCTCATCGATGTCTTCAAACGTATTATGAATATTGTCAAAGATCTCTTGAATGTCTTTGAAAGTCTCTGAACGTCTTCAAACCCCTCGTGAATGTCTTTGAAAATCTCTAAAACGTCGTCGAACTGCTCATCGATGTCTTCAAACGTATTATGAATATTGTCAAAGATCTCTTGAATGTCTTCGAGGGTCTCTGAACGTCTTCGCACCTCTCGTGAATGTCTTTGAAAGTCTCTCAAGCGTCTTCGAACCCCTCATGAATGTCTTCAAACGTATTATGAATGTCGTCGAAATTCTCTTGAACGTCTTTGAACCCTTCGTGAATGTCTTTGAAAGTCTCGCTTAAGCTTCCTCGAACCCCTCATGAATATCTTCAAACGTATTATGAATATTGTCAAAGATCTCTTGAATGTCTTCAAAAGTCTCTGAACGTCTCCGCACCTCTCACGAATGTCTCTGAAAGTCTCTTGAACGTATTCGAAAGTCTCTCCAACTTCTTCAAACGTATTAGGAGGGTCGTCGAAAGTCTTTTAAACGTCTCTGAACCCCTCGTGAATGTCTTTGAAAGTCTCTCTTAAGCGTCATCCAACCCCTCATGCATGTCTTCAAACGTATTATGAATGTCGTTGAAATTCTCTTGAACGTCTTCGAACGCCTTGTGAATGTCTTTGAAAGTCTTTCAAGCGTCTTCGAACCCCTCATGAATGTCTTCAAACGTATTATGAATGTCGTCGAATGTCTCTAAAACGTCGTCGAACCCCTCATCAATGGCTTCAAACGTATTATGAATATTGTCAAAGATCTCTTGCATGTCTTCGAAAGTCTCTGAACGTCTTCGCACCTCTCGCGAATGTCTCTGAAAGCCTCTTGAACGTCTTCGAAGCCCTCGTGAATGCCTTTGAAAGTCTCTGAACCTCTTCGCACCTCTCGCGAATGTCTTTGAAAGTCTCTTGAACATATTCGAAAGTCTCTTGAACGTATTCGAAAGTATTTTGAACGTATTCGAAAGTCTCTTGAACGTCTTCAAAAGTATTATGAGTGTCGTTGAAAGTCTTCCAAACGTCTTCAAACCCCTCGTGAATGTCTTTGAAAGTCTCTCTTAAGCGTCTCCGAACCTCTCATGAATGTTTTCAAATGTATTATGAATGTTGTCGCAATTCTCTTGAACATCTTCGAACGCCTCGTGAATGTCTTTGAAAGTCTCTCAAACGTCTTCGAACCACTCATGAATGTCTTCAAACGTATCATGAATGTTGTCGAAAGTCTTTTAAACGTCTTCGAACCCCTCGTGAATGTCTTTGAAAGTCTCTCTTAAGCATCTTTGAACCCCTCATGAATGTCTTCAAACGTATTATGAATGTCGTCGAAATTCTCTTGAACGTCTTTGAACGCCTCGTGAATGTCTTTGAAAGTCTCTCAAACGTCTTCGAACCCCTCATCGATGTCTTCAAACATATTATGAATATCGTCACAGATCTCTTGAACGTCTTTGAACCTTTCATGAATGTGTTTAAAAGTTTTCGAAAGTCTCTTGAAGGCCTAACGAACACCTTCAAATGTCTCATGACGTCGTAGAAAGTCTTTTGAAACTCTTTGAAACCCTCATGCATGTCTTCAAACGCCTTATGAATGTCTTCGGAAGTCTCTGCAACGTCTCACGAAGAGTACAATCCAATCAGTGGTGGAGTTAAAAAAATGGTATAAAATCATGCCAATGGACTTCCACTTCAGTCAACATGGAACGTATCGTCGATCTGCAGGGCTTTAAGAGACCCGTCAACGAATTTGTCCTGAAGAAGATGTCCATCGTCAAACTCCATGAGAAGAATGCTGAACCGCTGACGCTCGCCTTCGACGCACCATTTGCATGGGACTCTTTACCGGCCAAGTATAAAATGACAAACAAGTGGCTGGAACGCAATTTCCGTGGAATTCGATGGGATCATAATGGCATACCATACGAAGCAGCTAGAAAAACAATTCGAGAACTGTTGCATGGAGCTCCTGCCATCTATGCGAAGGGATTCAAGAAATGCACATGGCTGTCAAGATTCACGGATCCCACGACCAACGTCATCGACTTGGAGACTCTGGACTGTCCATCGCTGCAGAAGCTGCCGAAAATCATAAACTCCAAATGCTCCCATCATCCCTTCAATGCGAACTGCGCCCATGAGAATGTAAAATCGGTGAAAAGCTGGTGGGGCGTATACGAAGCGTGAGCGAGGGATTTTTTTGAATGAATAAAACACATCTCGATGAAAATGTCATTTGTATTCTTTATTTTACGACGAAAACATCCATAATTTACAATTAGTTTAAACAGATACATTTTTACATAGTCAGCACTTTGAAAAAAAAACCATGCGAACGGTGGTGCCCAATTTTGTCTCCATGCTTGGAGACGATGGAACGCTGTTGTAGTTCCCAACCACCGAGTTGACCAGTTGCAGCATACTCTCGCTGATGCGGACAGCCGTTTGACGATGGTGTTCCAACGATTTTTTTTCCGTCCACCATGTTTAGAGATGACGGAACTCGACACTGTTGTATTTTCCACCAATATACTGCATGCAAAGCTGACCATCGCGTGCCACTTGCAGCATACTCTCAAACATTGTCGCATCTTGGTCGAAGGCCTTCACAAGTCGCGCCGGTAAGAAGACAGAGAACTCATCCGCGATGTCTGCGATGTAGCGTTTCCCAAATTTGGTTTGTACGGCCCTTATGTCGGGGATTAGTCTTTCCGACTCAACGGGGAGTTCTGACAACTTCTTCGTTGGGAGAAATGGCGCCATCCGACCGACTTTGTTGATACTCGAGAGATCCATTTTCCGCGCACTTTCAAAGTTCTTTTAGATATTGATGGTGCAGTCTAAGCTTGGTCTACAAAAATATAATCGCCCTCGTAAGCCTCCCACGCAAGTTTTCAAGCTTCTCCCCTCTTTTCCAATCGTGAAAAACAGGTTCGAACACGTTCGAAGAACCCAATACGTGGAGAACTTTCACAGCATTTTTTACACTCCCGACGTTGAGGTGGGGGGCCATCGATGTGATGTTTCATCTGTGGCGTATTATAGTGCTCCAAGCATGGAAGATATGATATCACTTCACTGTCATTCCGATGATGTTCTGGCAAACGATCCGACAATAAGCCAACATATTTACCCCAATATTTTAGGAGCAAGACCTTTGGAATCTGTTCGAGCTCGTTTTTGGTCAAGTCCAGGGGGTGCCTGACTGGATGCACCGCGTACACACGCGAACATGCGAATATCTTGACGTTATATTTCGGAATGGAGTCCTCGACTTTTCAAGAGCTGCGCTCAAGTGGTCCTTCCACGGTCACAGCCTTTGATCCCTAAACGCTTTTCCAAGGAACCTGTCAGGACATGTCTGTCGGCGATCTTGGAGACCAGGCGGATGCAATAGACATTGTCTTTTGGAATGGAACCAGCTGCAGGTCATAAATATTGTACCTTTAAAGGCGCCGCCCTTCACATACACAACACTTATCGACGGCGGCTTCCCTGCCAGACGCCCCACGGACCACATGGCCCCCCCTCCACAGAGGCCCCTCTGTGACGTCACACTCGCCCGACGACCCCCCTCCATCGTGCCCCCGCACACACACGCACGCACGCACGCACACACACACACGCACACACACACACGCACGCACACACACACACACACACACACACACACACACACACACACACACACACACGCACGCACGCACGCACGCACACACACACTATCAATACATATTACGTAAATCTGTTGTTTAATTTTATTGTGAATAAACTATAGTTTAATTATCCTAGTATTGACCATCCGATGGATTTTTTTACACCCCCCCCCCCCCACTCCACATAGGCTCCGCTGCGACGTCACACGCGCCCCGGCGACCTCCCCACGACCGTAGCGCCACCTTGGCTTCCCTACACGCACGCACGTACAGTGCCTTCAGTTAATGCCTGGACCTGGGGGCTTATTACGGTTCTCGGGTGAGAATTCTCACTTCTCGCATTTTCATCTCACGTGAGTTTAGTCACGCTATTACGGATCGGTCGGGTGAAAATGTCAGATCACTAGGAACTTCCGGCTAGTGATCTCACATTTTCACGACACCGTAGAAGAGGTATATATTAGCACGCCCATTAAACCCAGCCCAAAACGAAAGACGTGCGCATCGACAAAAACAACCTCCTCACTCGAATGAGCAATAAATTTGAATAGAATCTCAGTTTGGAACATGAATGTTACCGAAAAACAAAAACAAATGTTATTAGATTTCATGAAAAAAGACGAAGATTTAGCACGAGGCAGATTGCGATACAGCCATACAAATAAAAAAGTACTGGTATATTTTTGTATCATATTAGAACATAAAACGGTTCTTATAATACAGTGATAGAATTATTGTTTTATGTTAATAAATGGAACATTTATGCAATTTATTCTTGTTCCGTTATACTGAGGGGATCCAAGGCATCGCACAGTGATTGTCGTATCCGAAGCATTCGATTTTCCCGATCTCGCAAAATTACAGTCATCAGTAAATTATTCATGATTATCGGATGACATTACCTAAGTCGCTACGATATCAACCTTAAGTTGCTGAATTTGATTAATTATTCGGTGCCGAGATGCTACCGTCTCTGATTCAGCTATTTCATAGTAACTTTGGTTATGTTTTAGCTTTGGACGTGTCGTCGCTGCGTTCGGAAGACGCTTACGCATGCGCATTTCGATTTTCGACATCACATTTCGTGTCGAGTAAACTCACGTGAATAATCTCGCATTTTCACTAGGTGAAGAGAACCGTAATAGGGTGAGCTGCTCACTTTAGTCATTTTCACCCAAACGGAGAACCGTAATAAGCCCCCTGTTGTGTGAGAGCTAACTTCAAAGAGCGGAAACATTACCGTTCTGTGAAGTTAACGTCATCGATAGATTTTCGGACGAATTTCAGATTGATGTGTCACGAGTCATTTCTAACCCGTGAGGCGATACAGCCTCGCGAAAAAATGACAGCGCTTATGCGTGGCAACTGCACCGTGAATGCAGGCATGCAAAATCTCGAAAGGATGAAATATATGAATGCGAGATTGGAAAAAAAGAACACACGGAAACCATTTCAGAAGAAATATAAAACATTAATTCGATGAGTAAATACATCCGGAGCAACAATAATAAAGCACAGAATACTGGAGAATAAATAAATCAAAAGCCGACGCAAAACATTCTGTTTCTGTATGCCATATTTTCGGAGTCAGTGCCGAAGAAATAGAAATACGAACTAAAAAATAATTTACTGTAACACTCGGTGCTTCTCAACATGGATTACCGATAAATTATAGACATCTGGTTTCGTATTGATATCTCAAACACTCTCCCACGGAAAACACTGCCTAACGCATTCGGTTCATTTCTGTTCGTTGGCTAGTGCAACGATAGCGGTTGAAAAACGCTCTTTTGAGCATTGAAGAGTGTATGTTTTTTCCAAATTATGAAAACGAATCGAATCCAACCACTAGCAAGATGATTTCAATAAACGAACGTGAAACATTATTTGAACAAATCGTTTCGCACGTTGGATTCGTCTCGATACTGAAAAAAAACATCTTCGAATTTTTCAAAGTTGAAAATATCCAATTAGGACCTCGCGTAAATCTCCATTTGGATAAATGTTTTTCATAGCTGCAAACTAGTCCAAGTGTGGATGCAAGTGGTCTCGTTGCGAAACAAGCTCGACAATCAGAAAACATTGCGCAAGACCTCGGTTTCGTATCTTTTCGCAGTCCACCGCAGGAGTAGTGATTCCAAAACGATGTTCTCAATATCGAGGGAGGATACATTTTTTAAATCAATCAGGGAAACGAATACAAACATTGCAAACATGGTTTCGATAAACAAACATAAGAGATGATTTGATCGAATTGCTTTTCGGATTCGTTCACGTTCATAGTCCACAGCAGCAGTAATAGTCCTCAATGGCTATTTTCGTACCGAGGGTGTTAGATTTAAAAAAAATACACACTGAGAACGAATCCGAACAATCTCGAGTTTATTTCGATAATGAAACACAATACAGAATTTGAATAACCGTTTTTTATTTTGCATTCGTCTCGAACCGATAAAAAAACGGTTGAAAAAGGCGTATTTATGAAGGTCGAATGTCATGTGAATTTCTCTTCGGGAAATTTTATATCGGGAAACCCCTTTATATCGGGAAACGAATCCGAGTCCGCATGCAGGTGTTTCTGTTGTGGAATAATCCCTACAAATTGAGAACGCCACGCCGATCATCGGATTCGATCACGTTCATCGCTCACAGCAGCAGTAGTAGTCCTCAATGGCTATTTTCGTGCCGAGGGAGATAGAGATAGATTAAAACCGATAGATAGAGAGGAGATAGGAGATAGATTAAAACCGAAAATTCTCGAGGTTATTTCGACAATGAAACCCAAAACAGAATTTTAATGGACCGTTTTTCATTTTGGATTCCTCTCGAACCGATAAAAAAAACGGTTGAAAAAGGCGTATTTATGAAGGTCGAATGTCATGTGAATTTCTCTTCGAGTCGACGACTTTTAGATCGGGAAACGAATCCGAGTCGGCATGCAAGTCTTTCTGTTGTGGAATACTCCCTACAATCTGAGAATGCCGCGCCGACCATCGGATTCGTTCACGATCATAGTACACAGCAGCAGTAGTAGTCTTCAATGGCTATTTTCGTGCCGAGGGTGATCCATTTTAAAAAATCATCTACTGGGCACGAAACCGAAAATTCTCGAGGTTATTTCGACAATGAAACCCAAAACAGAATTTTAATGGACCGTTTTTCATTTTGGATTCCTCTCGAACCGATAAAAAAAACGGTTGAAAAAGGCGTATTTATGAAGGTCGAATGTCATGTGAATTTCTCTTCGAGTCGACGACTTTTAGATCGGGAAACGAATCCGAGTCCGCATGCAAGTGTTTCTTTTGTGGAATAATCCCTACAATCTGAGAATGCCGCGCCGACCATCGGATTCGTTCACGTTCATCGTCCACAGCAGCAGTAGTAGTCCTCAATGGCTATTTTCGTGCCGAGGGAGATAGATTTTAAAAAATCATCTACAGGGAACGAAACCGAACAATCTCGAGTTTACTTCGACAATGAAATACAAAATAGAATTTGAATGGAACGTTTTTTCTTTTGGATTCCTCTCGAACCGATAAAAGAAAGGCTGAAACAGGCGTATTTTTCAACGTCGAATCTCATGTGAATTTCTCTTCGAGTCGACGACTTTCAGATCGGGAAACGAATCCGAGTCCGCATGAAAGTGTTTCTGTTGTGGAATACTCCCTACAATCTGAGAATGCCGCGCCGACCATCGGATTCGTTCACGTTCATAGTCCACAGCAGCAGTAGTAGTCATCAATGCCTATTTTCGTGCCGAGGGTGATCGATTTTTAAAAATCACCTACTGGGAACGAAACCGAAAATTCTCGAGGTTATGTCGACAATGAAACCCAAAACAGAATCTGAATGGACCGTTTTTCATTTTGGATTCCTCTCGAACCGATAAAAGAAATGGTTGAAACAGGCGTATTTATCAACGTCGTGTCTCACGTGAATTTCTTTTCGAGTCGACGACTTTTATATCGGGTAACGAATATGCCGATTTCAACCTTTTTTTTATCGGTTCGAGGCGAATCCAAAATAAAAAACGGTCCTTTCAAATTCTGTTTTGTGTTTCATTGTCGAAATAACCTCGAGATTGTTCGGTTTCGTTGCCAGTAGGTGATTTTTAAAAATCGATCACCTTCGGCACGAAAATAGCCGTTGAGGACTACTACTGCTGCTGTAGACGATGAACGTGAACGAATCCGATGGTCGGCGCGGCATTCTCTGATTGTAGGGATTATTCCAGAACAGAAAGACTTGCATGCGGACTCGGATTCGTTTCCCCATCTAAAAGTCGTCGACTCGAAAAGAAATTCACGTGAGGCACGACGTTGATAAATACGCCTGTTGCAACCATTTCTTTTATCGGTTCGAGAGGAATCCAAAAGAAAAAACGTTCCATTAAAATTCTGTTTTGGGTTTCATTGTCGAAATAACCTCGAGAATTTTCGGTTTCGTTCCCAGTAGGTGATTTTTTTATATCGATCTCCCTCGGCACGACAATAGCCATTGAGCACTACTACTGCTGCTATGGGCGATGAACGTGATGGAATCCGATGATCGGCGCGGCGTTCTCAATTTGTAGGGATTATTCCACAACAGAAACACCTGCATGCGGACTCGGATTCATTTCCCGATATAAAGGGCGTCGACTCGAAGAGAAATTCACATGACATTCGACCTTCATAAATACGCCTTTTTCAACCGTTTTTTATCGGTTCGAGACGAATGCAAAATAAAAAACGGTTCTTTCAAATTCTGTATTGTGTTTCATTATCGAAATAAACTCGAGATTGTTCGGATTCGTTCTCAGCGTGTATTTTTTAAAAATCTAACACCCTCGGCACGAAAATAGCCATTGAGGACTATCACTGCTGCTGTGGACTATGAACGTGAACGAATCCGAAAGCAATTCGATCAAATCATCTCTTATGTTTGTTTATCGAAATCATGTTTTGCAATGTTTGGATTCGTTTCCCTGATTGATTTAAAAAATGTATCCTCCCTCGATATTGAGAACATCGTTTTGGAATCACTACTCCTGCGGTGGACTGCGAAAAGATACGAAACCGAGGTCTTGCGCAATGTTTTCTGATTGTCGAGCTTGTTTCGCAACGAGACCACTTGCATCCACACTTGGACTAGTTTGCAGCTATGAAAAACATTTATCCAAATGGAGATTTACGCGAGGTCCTAATTGGATATTTTCAACTTTGAAAAATTCGAAGATGTTTTTTTTCAGTATCGAGACGAATCCAACGTGCGAAACGATTTGTTCAAATAATGTTTCACGTTCGTTTATTGAAATCATCTTGCTAGTGGTTGGATTCGATTCCTTTTCATAATTTGGAAAAAACATACACTCTTCAATGCTCAAAAGAGCGTTTTTTAACCGCTATCGTTGCACTAGCCAACGAAGAGAAATGAACCGAATGCGTTAGGCAGTGTTTTCCGGTTGTAGGATTTATTCTACACAAGAACTACCTGCACTCGCACTTGGATTAATTCCCACCTGTAAAAAACTTTCATCACAACAGAGATTGACACGAGATATGACTCTTTTTGCCTGCAAACTTTGAGGCTTTTTACGTAATGCGTAAAACTCAAACGTCTATCGTTTTTAATTAATTACTAGAGACGAATCTAATTCTTTGCGCCATCACTTCGGTAATGCGAGCCGAAACATGATTTGAAGAAATCTTCTGTTACCTTGCATTCGTCGTGATATCCAAAAGATATCCAATAGGAGTAGTTTTTTTATAATTTGAAACAATTAAACTTCACAATATATATTTTTGAACAAATACTTGTTACGTTCGTTCAGAATCGCGTGCGTTGAGAAACCCGCTTGAAGATAATATTTTCTACAGCAATAGAGAGTAAAAATTACATATATTAAAAGCCAATACGCAATGTATTTTATCGTGGAAACTCTTTTATGTTGGTGGCTAACAAATGAGATATAAATACGAAACCAGATGTCTATAATTTATCGGTAATCCATGTTCAGAAGCACCGAGTGTTACAGTAAATTATTTTTTAATTCGCATTTCTATTTCTTCGGCACTGACTCTGAAAATATCGCATACAGAAACAGAATGTTCCGCATCGGCTTTTGATTTATTTATTCTCCAGTATTCTGTGCTTTATGTTTTATATTTCTATAAAATAATTAATGTTTTATATTTCTTCTGAAATGGATTCCGTATGTTCTTTTTTTCCAATCTCGCATTCATATATTTCATCCTTTCGAGATTTTGCATGCCTGCATTCACGGTGCAGTTGCCACGCATAAGCGCTGTCATTTTTTCGCGAGGCTGATCGCATGGAGCCTAGATACCAGGAGGTTCAGCGAGGCCTTTCAACTCGTCCCCAAAACGAGAACAAGAAAGGATGGCGCTGGGGTGCTCCGCAACCTATATGTATATAGATATACGCTAAACATAGGTGTGATCTAAGACAGATCACAGATGATGTACCTAACCCGAATTAGTGTTAAGGGATAATACCACTCTAGGACTTTGGAAAGACGTTTTCTTTCCTAAAAATACTTTGGTGTCATAAAAACAATATGCAATTGGTCCTGTAGCAAATTTTTTTATTTAAAGGTTCAATTATCGATTTGGCCGCAGCGCCTTGGACCGCGCGCTGAGTTGCTCGTACAACTTTAAACGCGTTTTTCTCGAAACCACTTTTTTCGATCTCGGAAGACGGATTACTCGACCACCTTTGCATGCATCGATTTTGATAGCACTTTTTTCGATCTCGGAAGACGGATTACTCGACCACCTCTGCATGCATCGATTTCGAGGTTGAAATTTTGATGGCAGCTTCACAATTATATTCTTTATGGGAGTATGTACCCGTTTTTTTTTATTAAATGTAAACTTCTTTTTATAAACAATTTACTGCTTTTTTGGCAAAAAATCGATTTATTTCCTTCAAAATGCGCTGTTTTTGCAAATCTGAAAGCAAATTTCTAGGTAGTCTCATAGCTAGAAATATATAAATTATCATTTTTGTTGGTTTTTATTTCAGGTCTTATATTTTACGAGAAAACCGTTCTCCCGTGAAGCTATATGTAAAAAAAACACGTTTTTCTAGATGGGCTGTATCGCCGCCATTTTGAGTTTGAGATCGTTTCTCGCTTTTGCGTTTTTTTTCCGAACTGTCATGAGGAAATTATGAATCGGCGGATATTTCGACGTTTGATGTCACGATCGGTCTGTCGTGAGGTTAGAAACTCATCCAATCACTTTCACCTCGTTGATCAATATATTACTATATATGTCGGTTGCGCTGCACCCCAGCGCCATCACTTCGGGACATTTTCGGGGACGCTTTTTTCAGCGCCTTTGCATTGCCGCTGAACCTCCTGGTATCTAGGCTCCATGCTGTATCGCCTCACGGGTTAGAAATGACTCGTGACACATCAGTCTGAAATTCGTCCGAAAATCTATCGATGACGTTACCTTCACAGAACGGTAATGTTTCCGCTCTTTGGAGTTAGCTCTCACACAACAGGTCCAGGCATTAACTGAAGGCACTGTACGCACACACAGTGCGTACTGTACGCCGACCTCCCCACGACCGTAGCGCCACCTTGGCTTCCCTACACACACGCACGCACACACGCCGACCTCCCCACGACCGTAGCGCCACCTTGGCTTCCCTACACGCACGCACGCACGCACGCACGCACATACACACAAAATGATCATCGACCCCGCCCCCGCCAGTCGCTCCGCGGACCACATGACCCCCCTCCACATAGGCCTCTCTGTGACGTCACGCCCGGGACCTCCCGTCGACGGTGGCGCCACCTTGGCTTCACCACTCTTGACACACCACCTCCCCTTGCGTCAGAACCGCCCTAGTACATCTACCAATGACAATGAACAAGAATTGCAAATGTGTTTCCAATTAAATTTCTATTTATTTTAATATTTCACTAGCGATAAGAAATATTACAACATTTTTAAACATTACATATATTGAATAAATTTGTGGTTTTTCTCGTTTCGCATTTGTTCCATTTTACGTGTACTTCACAATCAGGAACTCACACATCAAACAAAAGAAACAACATATAAAACTCCATATAATGTTGGAATTAGCATATATTGTGTAATATTTTCAAAAGCAAACTTTTCATTGTGCCATATATTTTTTTTTCAAAACAATTATTAGTATCAAAAAGTCAAAATGTTAAAATGACAATTTTAATCTTGAACGTGGTGATGACATGACCGAATGTACAAGATGGCGATAACTCAGCCAGGTAAATTTGTAGAGGTGGCGATTACTCAGCCAGGTGAATTTGTAGAGGTGGCTTTAACTCAGCCAAATAAATTATATTCAAATATGTACAATAATTACTAATACAATGAAAATATTGTATTAATGCGTTCATTTCCGTAAATGATTCGAAAAGCTATTTTCTACTTTAAGAAGGAATACAGAAATTTGTTTCACTACATCGTTTTTATATTTCGCGCTTTCTCAAGGATTTATTAAATTTTAGGCTTTTATGGAATTTGCTTTTAGAAGTATTCTTTGCTCAAAGTGCTCGTCTGTTAGACGTTTCCATTCGGTAAATCCATCATTGTTGCGTAACTGAACAACCGTTCGACTGGGGTCGACGAGGGCAAAGGTGTATTATATTTAATAAATATTTGTTTAATTATAGGATACTCATTGAGCATGATCAATTCGGTTTTTTTACTCGCCATGTATCGTAATACTTCGACGCTCACAGATTCATCCCTTGGTGGACCTTCTGTGTCAGTTTCCTTCTCAAAATCGAAAAAAATCATCGTCTAGTTGGTCATGTACGTCTATTTCTAGCATCGTGCCTTTACCCTTGTGGTGCTCTTCTAAGGCCGCTTTTTGCAGCATCTTCTCGATTTTTTGACGAATGAATTCCGAATAAAAAGTGAGCCACCGCGTTTTGAAACGCGGATGACTTAGAGCTGCAACGTCTGATGCTGCCACTTCATCTTCCAAATGAAAAAAAAAAAAATTAATCGGTTATCAAGAGATTGAATTATACCACTCACAAGTGGTTCAAACCGTATACTCGGATTATGATAACTCTGATTTATTGCGTCCATTTTCCGTCTCAATGATATCAAAGACGGAAGGAGATATCCGTAATAGCAATAATGTTCGCCTTGTAAGAGATCGATCGTATCCGCCAATGGTTCTAGTATCCTAAAATACTCTTCAAGATATCTGAAATCAGCATCCTTCAGTATATTTGTAATTACAATTTCAGGACTCACCTGAATAATTTTGTCTTTAAACATGACGATCCGATTCAGTGCATCGAATAGGGAATTCCACCGTGTAACAACAGGTCGCGATAAAGAGCTTCCTACACATTCTCGTACTACTTCGTTAGATTTAAGAGAGCGCATGGTCTTCCATATTGACGTACACGTTTCCAAAACTCCAAAGCGCATAGAGGAAAGATAATGCGACGACTGAATAATTTTCGGAACATCGAGAGCCGCAATTAAATTCAATGTGTGACTTGCACATCTTAGATGCTTAGGTAACACCGAACTGAGTGAGTCGACCGTTTCATAAATTGCATGATCTGTATCTGCAGGTATTTCAGTATCGCAATTCATATTTGAGTCTGCTGTGGACAGCAAACTCTCAATCGGCGTACTGTCTTCGTCAGACTCGGCTTCGGATTCTGAAAGTTCATGAAATGTAACTACTTTTCTCATAATATTAAAGGTACAGGGAAATATCACGGGATCTTCCACGGGAATGAAAAAGATGACTTACCACACAGTAAGCATTGCGACAAATTGACACCGAATTCGCGGAAAGCTTTAACAAAATTGGACCTATTATCCGTAACAGTTGCCACTATTTTGTCAGCATCTAAACCGAAATATGTGTGGATTTCGAGTAATATATCCGTTATCCTGTCTGCTGTATGAGAACCAGGGAATCGTCGACATGCGATGGCTACAGACTTTCGCAAGAGCGTCTCCGAGTCAATCTATGGTATCAAAATCGAACAAAAAATCTTTAATAACATCTACATCAGATGCACATGTTCAATGGGGGAATTACAAAGCTGAGAAAATTCTTATCTCTTATATAAAGACAAGTCTTGATGTTAGATGATTAAAAGCAAAAAAGAAAGCTAAGAACTGGGCATTTCATTCCACAATACGGTACGGTAGTGGACTCCTAAGTTCTTACCCAATGCGCTGTAACACCAATGAATCGACGAGACCTTGAAGTCCAAATGTCCGTTGTTGTACACACACAAGTAGCTTCTTTTTCAAGATTGATACGTATTTCTTCCATTTTCTCCTTATACAAACTTTCCATCCGTCAGCAGAGACTATTTCTCGACAAATGCTTCAAAGTCCGGTCTCCTTTTTTTATGTGTAAGTCTAAAGAAAAAAGGCACATTTAGTCTGAAAGTAATTAGTTCGAGACTTCTAGTGCTTATATCATTATCTTCTAGTGCTTATATCATTATCTTCTAGTGCTTATATCATTATCGATCGAAAAAAATTCTGACACATGGTAAGGACTACATATCTTTCTTACTTTACGTAGGCAGAGTTAATGCTATTAGTTATTATCTCACTACTTCGATACTAAGATTACAATTTACAAAGGAATATGTAAAAACGATTATTCCTTATATGCTTTGTCTTTTTAAGATGTTTTATTATAAGCTTAACGAAAAACGCTGTGCATTAAACTTACCATCGAATAATTTCCTGAAAGAAGGCATCTCCTCTGTACGCAATGGTGCCATGCTCTAAAGAACGTACTTTGTCACATTCGTTTCGAATTGTGCCTGAGAAAATTTGCATATAACCTTATCTGTCTTCCGCTCTCGAATGACTGGTTCATTTTTAGCCTTCCTATAATCTAAGAACGTCTCATACTCATTTGGATGCATTCTCTATAAATATATATAGGCATTGCATAAAAACTCGAATTGATTACCTTACATAATAAACCAATTTATTCTCATTAAAAGAACCCATTATGTAACATACCTTTATGTGTGTTGAAAAATTTGATGGCGATTTAAATGTCCCTCTTATTATTTTATTTTGGGTACACAACTAACAAATACCGAGAATCGTATCGCGGAACGATGATTTTTCGAGATCTATTTGGAAATATTTTCCATCAGAAAAAGCATGTTTTGGACACTCTTCAATCAACAGCTCTATTTCAGCTTGTTCCTCGATATTTGCAGAAGTGGAATCTTCATCGACTCGACGGCAAGTGTTTCTAAACAATCGTGGTTTACATAAATATAAGTATGACAGTTCATCATTTCTTATGAAATCGGCGTGTGTTCCACGGTATATGAAGGCAATCTTACTTGAATCCATGTTGTTCGAAATTTTGCAGCGTCCTGCCTGCGTATAATTGGGGGACGTAAATATATACAATAAAGAAGTATCAACGTGAGTATGACCCCTGGAACAAATTTATAATTGTATAATGATAATAATATTATCATAAATTATATACAGTAATAAATTATTTATATAATATATTAATAATAATAAAATTATCATTTTCATTGCATTTTATTACATTTTAATTTGAAATATCATCTTATTATTGATTATTTTTCTTATAATAATTTAATATATACAATTATAATATTTATAATTATATAACTATTAATTTTTTTTATATCGTATATAACATTTTTATATTAAATATTTACCAAATTTATTATTAATTAAAATCTTATGTATAAGGCATTCCTTATTTTTCGGATTTTTTTTTGTAAAATGTACCCCATGCAACGAATATTCAGACCAATTTGTAGATTTTTATCTCTTCTCTTTTAGAAGTAACGATTTTCCGAAAAAATATCGAGTTCGGAATTTTGGAAACGTTCAAACGATCATGACTTCAGAACTAATTGAGATATCGACAAATGTTAATATTTCATTTTTTTCATTTTGAAGCATACTACCATCCAAAATTTGAAAAAAAATGATCAATTATCTGCGTATTATAGCAGTAGAAAAGTATACAATAGTACAATAGTACTTCTTTGCGAAATGCGATTAGGAACATAAATTTCAAATTTGAAGTAAATCGAGTGAAAATTGTTGAAGTTATTTGTCACGCCAATTGAAAAAAAGCTATTTCGAGAAAAACGTATAGTCGGCCATTTTCTACATCGAAAAAAAAATATACATATTTTCTAACAGCTTAATATTCGTACTAAATAGATGTGTAATTAATTTTATGAGTGAATTAATTTTTCATACGAAAAAAAATGCATAATTCTCACATGATTTTATACCCGTTACTGGGTCTAACCCCTTAAAATGAATTCGTCCTAAAGAAATAAAAATAATAGTAAATAAGATTAGTAAAGAAGAAAATTAATCTTCTGAATAAATTAACAATTTATTACTTGAATCAGACACATTACTTTAAAATTTTTAATTTTATATAAATTTATATTTCTTTAAATTGGCAATTTAATATTTTTTTTAACTAAAAATTGTTCAAAAATGATTGTTTTCAACTACTTACAAAGATATCGGTATTTCATATTATATTATCCAAATAAACTCACGCTCCGAAGTCCGCACCCTCGCTTTTCTTCACTACTTTCACTTTTTACATCACCTGTATGATTGGATTTTCCGTGTTTCACGGAATAAGAAAGTTTATCGATACACTCGATTTTTCACTCACTTGACACTCACTGGTAACAAGAAAAGGATTCCGAAAATACAGGGTTCACTTTCGCGTTCTGAATGACGAATGAATCGAACGCGTTCCGTAGTGCGTTCTAAAATCGAACGTGTACGATCATGATTTTCAATTTAAGCTCCATTCACATAAAATTACCTATAAGATACGAATAAAATTCATCGTACGGCGATACAGGTAGCGATAGGTAGGATCAAAATCAAAACATGATATGTAAACACTAACGTACCTATGTCAATAGGTATACTATATTTTCTCATCTCTCTAGGATACTTTATTCTTTGATTCCTCGCATCACTATAATGTGACAATAGTATATTGATGAGAGAAATTATTGTTCAATATGTCACCTAATCACAATCCACGCAGTAAATATCAAACAGTGAACGAAGAAATACGTGAACAGTAAGTGCGCTTATTACAAGATTATAATAAGTTATAATAATTATTAATTCAATTAATTTTTTCGACTAAAATTAATCTAGAATTTATCCAGAAGTCAAATTTACATACACTCAGCAAAACAATTGAAGGAGCAAAAAAAATCACAATTTTTTCAGGGATTTTTAGAAAGCCGTAATTTCGTGAACAATGGTTGTATTGAAAGAATTAAAAAAGCATTTTGAAGCTTGAAATTTCGAGTTGAAGGGGGGATCCTGCTTTAGTAGGCCTAAAAAAGTGTTTTTTGGGGATTTTTTAGGACAGAAAAAAAGCAAGTCTAGCGAACTTTTCAGATTTCTTTATTGCATATTTGAACATTAGAAAACAAATTTTTTCAGAGAAAAATATTCAAATGCAGCCGATTTTTATGCACATTTGTGCAATTGCAGTTTCCAATCGGCGGGAAAGATGAAGCTCGTAGTTTTCGTCGAAACCAAAAAAACCAAAGAAAGTTTTAATTATCATATATTTCCCTTCTATGTGAACTAACAAAGACCAGAAAAAATCATGAAACTATAATTTTTTTCCGGTTCGAAAGAAAAAACGTTTTTTTTAACTTCAACGTACTATAAAAATGATTTAAAAATACTTTTTCGACAACTTTGTTAGTTCACATAGAAGGAAAATATATGACAATTATATTTTTTTTGGTTTTTTTTTCAGACGACAATTACGAGCTTCATCTCTCCCGCCGATTGGAAACAGCAATGTACAAATGTGCATCAAAATCGGCTGCGTTTGAATATTTTTCTCTAAAAAAATTTGTTTTATAATGTTCAAATATGCAAGAAAATAATCTGATAAGTTCGCTAGACTTGCTTATTTTTTTCTGTCCTAAAAAAATTAAAGCAGGATCCCTCTTTAAGAATCTCGCAGAAATTTTTTTAGAGTCACGCTCGGTGTTGTCATAAAAAAAAGCGGGACTAAAAAAATTTCGATTTTTTGTTGTTTTTCCACATCATCCACGAGCTCGAAAAAAATCCTCGCTGAATCAATAGGTCTTTTAGCCTGATTCTTTAGCTTCAATTTGGTATCTTTTCGCTCTCTGTACGACCACTTGTCGCTGAGATATCGCTGACTGAATGAAAAGTCAGCTTTTTTCTTTGATCATCAATATCTCATGAACTAATGATTGTACAGGGAACGGAAGGTGGGTTTCGGAAACTTGAATATCTCCTGTATAAGTTACTTTTGGTATTTAAGAAAAAAAAACATTTTTTTCCAGCTCAATATTGATTTGAAAAAGTACAAAAAAATTACTTTTTTTTGCCGTTTTGGAAAATCCATAACTTTGCAAATATTGCGAAAATGATCCATGTTTCCAAGTTTTTTTGTGCTCAATACATGCCCAAAGAATCTGTCATTTTTTTAATAGATCGGTTAAACCGTTTTTGTTACCCAAATCGTCAAGTTTTATCTAAAATTAAAGGATCACTTTTGTTGCTCCTTAAACGTCAATTGATAATGATTAAGAAGAAAACATTTTTTTCCTTATTTTTCTCACAAGTTTGCATCAGCTAGTCATCAAATCTTTAGAAAGAAAAAATTCAGTTTTGAAAAAAAAAATCCAAAATTTTGATGACAAAAAATTCTTTATTTTTCTTAAAGGAGTACAACTTTGCAGTGACCGTTTTTTTCAAAAGTTTAAGGCTTTATTATAAAAAAGTGGCTACATATTTTTTAATCAAAGTACTGCCCGTCGCTAGCTACGACCTCGGCCCATCTTTCAGGTAGCATTCGAATCCCGCGTCGATAAAAGTCTTAGTCCTTGGAGGCAATCCAGGAATCGACCGAATTTTTTACTTCTTCGTAAGTACCGAAGTGCTGGTCAGCCAAATCGTGTGCCATTGACTGGAACAAGTGATAGTCGGAAGGGGCAATGTCTGGAGAGTACGGCAGGTGGGATAAAACCTCCCATTTCAGCGTTTCCAAGTACTTTTTCACAACATTTGCAACATGGGGTCGGGCATTGTCATGCTGCAGTATCACCTTGTCATGTCCTTCGTTGAATTGTGGCCGTTTCTCTTTGAGTGCCTTACTCAAGCGCATCAACTGACGTCGGTAGAGTTCCCCTGTGATGGTTTCGGATGGTTTGAGCAGCTCATAGTACACAACGCCCAGCTGGTCCCACCAGATACACAGCATCACTTTGGATCCGTGAATATTCGGTTTGGGCGTCGATGACGGAATATGACCAGGCAGTCCCCATGATTTTCGGCGTTTAGGATTATCGTAGTAAACCCACTTTTCATCCCCAGTCACAATCCGATGCAAAAATCCCTTCCTTTGTTGTCTTTGGAGCAGTTGTTCACAGGTGAAAAATCGGCGCTCGATGTCTCTTGGCTTCAACTCATGCGGGACCCAGTTTCCTTGCTTTTGGATCATACCCATATCCCGGAGACGTTTTGAAACTGCTTGCTGGGTTACTCCTTACGTCTCGGCGAGTTCCTCTTGAGTTCGGCACGAATCCTGGTCCAGCAAGGTCTCCAATTTGGCGTCTTCAAAAACTTTCTGCCTTCCGCCACCATGCTGGTTCTCGACCTCAAAATCTCCACTTTTGAAGCGTTGAAACCACCGCCGACACGTTTTCTCACTAATAGAATCCTCCCCGTAAGCATCTACAAGCAAACGGTGGGCCTCAGCCGCAGATTTCTTGATGTTGAAGAAGTAAGTCATAACCTCCCGCAAATGCTGAGAATTCGGTTCGTAGGTTGCCATGTTTGAGTGCCAATAACTTTATAATGCATACACGTATCCGTTAGCTTTTTTAAATTGTTTCCATTGGCAGAGCCCCTAGTTTAAAATGCCACTTTTTTATTGAGCTAGGGCCACTACTTCGGCCGCATCGGCTCTCTAAGTAAAACGGTCACTGCAAAGTTGTACTCCAATACAATTTGTCAGTCACTATTCATTTAATGTACATTTTTTTTAACATGTGTAGAATTTGTTTTACACGCATCGCTATATGATTCTTTAATCAATAACAGATTTTTTTTCAAATGTAAATGTTTTTTCAAAACTTTCACATTCTATTTTTTCCCGATTTGATGAGTAGTTAATGAAAAATTGTGAGAAAAATAACGATTTTTTTTCTCTCTTCTTAACCATCATCAATTGCCGTTTAAATATTTGTTATTCTTAATAAATAATAAAAATGATAATTGAATTAATTATCACCATACAATTATTACACAAACTGAATGAAATTATATAAATTCTATATTTCTATAATATTAGCATATTTCACTTAATTACCAATAAAATACTCACAAATTTAAATTTATTAAATAAAATGATTCATTTCATGTTATATATTATAATTAAAGAAATATTAAATTATATTTAATTTTTATGGTTGATTTTTAATAAATAACCAAAATTAAACAAATTCTAATTTATTTAATGAATTTACTTAAGGCAGTATACATGCTTAACTTTTATATTTCAGAAATGGGTCAAACATCCTCGAAACCGGAGGTGGGAGAAATTCAGGCGAAGAACTTGGAGAAAGAAGAAAAGGAGAAAGTGATAGAGAAATTAAAAAAAGAAATCATCGACCTGAAAATGCAGGTGCTTTTGCAGTTGTAAATGTCGCAAGAACAGCTGCGGAACAGTAGTTCCATAGATCTACTTGAAGTAGAGAATCCGGCCCCCGGACCACGTATGTTATTCTTTTATATTTCGGATTTTTTTAAATAGAACCGGAATAATGATTGAATAGATTAATATTATTTAATTATCATTATTAATTAATAATTAACTAGGCACAAAAATTGAAGAATACGAAAAAACCTCTAAATTTTTAGGTGACTTTCAGAAGGCTATAACTTGGCGAAAAATGGTCGTAGAGTAATAAGACAAAAAGTAGTTCTTGAGCAAGCTTAAAGAGATTAACGGAAAACAAAATTTCAAAATGTTTGCCTGGCTTCCAACGGGCTTGAATAATTTTTTTCTGCAATGTCATTTTAAAACTCGCTTAGCTTGATTCTTGTTCTTTAATTTGAACGGTTGATGAGCTTTGCGCGATGATTTTTTACTGAGTTATCGTCGTTCAAAGCAAAAAAGACCTCTTTGGCTTCGAGAATTTATTACTCGGGAACGTACGGATCGTAGAGAAAATAAGAGGGTTTTGAAAACTTAGAAGTATCCTTTATAAAGTATAATTATTTTTTTTTATGAACAATTTTTTATGCAAGAATCTTGATTAAAAAACAGTTGGACAATTGCGATTGCACGATTTTTGTATAAACTTGAGATAACTCAACAAATAACGGATAGAACGGGGATCTTTTCTTTTTTTTTTACGAACCTCAAAGTATCTCAAAGAAGCCTCCAAGAATTTAAACCGCTGCAATTTGTCGTTCACCGTGATCCAAGTGATTGAAATTGTTACTTTTGCTCAAAGTCAATTAAAGGATACATTTTTCATTTTTCACTCATTTCTTTACATTTAAAATGTTTTTTTTAATGATTTTTTCTCCTTAAAAGATCGTTAGATTTTGAATAAAAATGTTTAAACAATTCAACAATTTTTTTCTTAATCGACGACTGTGTAGCCTCGTGAATGTTGGAAAAATAAAATTTTTCGATTTCTTTTTCAAAGAATTTTTTTTATAGCATCTTTTTTTCCTTCATTTGTTTTCGATATATAAAAGTTTTTAATGAAAAAAGATTGATTTTTGCGAAAAACATTTTCAATTTAAAGAAGTGATGAAAAGATGCAAAGTGTATCCTTTAATTGACATTTTAACAAGAGTCAGGTTTGAGTTAAAGTGGATGAATCAAGCTAAATGAGCTTTAAGTTGGAGTTGCTGAAGAAATTTAGTCAAGCCCGTGGACCTCTCGGGAGCCAGGCAAAATTTTTATATATTTTTTCCGCTGATCTCTTCGAGCATACTCAGAAACGGCCAATGATAAAAAAATTTACCTAGGAATCTTAAAACTAGAGGCTTCAAGCGTAAATTTGCTTTTTTCTAATAGCTCTACGACCATTTTTCCCCAAGTCTGAAGACTGAGCCTCCTGAAAATCACTTAAAAATTTAGACATTTTTTCGTATCATTTCATTTTTGTGCCCAGTGTAATTATACTATGAAAATTAATATTATGATTGTAATATGATTAGTTATTGGAAACAATTAATAATTAATATTATAATTTATGATAATTAATTATAATAATTATTATTGTTATTAATGAATAATTAATAGATATTTGATAGAACTGGAAGTAGAACTTGGCTAATAATTCAATAGAACTTGTATAATTAGTACTGAAAGAATCGGAAAATCTATGGAAAAGTGAATTTGTAAACTTTACACAAATGTAAATGCTTTACATTTTCTAAATATTGCCCACAGATCGTTAGAGATTATCAGCTGGACACAGCCGACGTACGTGGTATGCCCGACGTGGCCGGGGGTCATGGTTCCCAGCTTCTCGCCGGGCGCCATATTAACTTAAATAAAGTATTAAACAAAATATAATGAAAAGATAAATATGAACTTATCATTATTTTCCCATCGATCCTTATCCCTGAATCTCAATAGATACTTCCATATCGAAAAACTTTTTGTGACTGGCTACAGAAGTATCGAACATCGAGCATGTTTTCGTTACTCGATACTCGAATACTTTTGTATCAGGTATGAAACACATTTTCGATACTCGTTACGCAAATATCGAGTAAGGAAAAGCTTTTGAATAGCCGATAGTAGTTGATCGATAGACCTGATACTCGATACGCCTTGGATCGAGTATCGGATAAATTTTCGATACTCGATACTCCTCGTATCGAGTATCGGATAAATTTTCTATACTCGATACTCCTTGTATCGAGTATCGGATAAATTTTCGATACTCGGTACTCCTTGTATCGAGTATCGGATAAATTTTCTATACTCGATACTCCTTGTATCGAGTATCGGATAAATTTCCTAAACTCGATACTCCTTGTATCGAGTATCGGATAAATTTTCGATACTCGATACAAAAGTATCGAGTATCGAAAAAGTTTTTTGATACTCGATACCTTTGTATCGAGCAAAAAGTAACGCCCGATACAGATTTTGGGCAACTCTGGAAGATTCTAAGAACCAACATTACTGATGCTGCACCAGTTAACGGGCAAACGCATCCCGGGCATAATTCGACTATAGATTCAGCTTCGGCTATATCATTACAGAAAACATGAGCCAACCGTTGGCCTAGGCTCGGCCGAACGTTAGGGCGATTGTCGACACCCAACCCTTTTCCCGTTAATGAGAAACACAACTTTATCGTCGGCGTTATTCTGGCCCATGGTCTTATTAACATTCCTAATTGACGGAAAAAAGGTTGGGTGTCGATGACCGTCCTAACGTTCGGCCGAGCCTAGGCCAACGATTGGCGCATTTTTTGTGATGATATAGCCGAAGCTGAATCTATAGTCGAATTATGGCCGGGCTGCGTTGGCCCGTTAAATGGTGCAGCATCGGTAACATTGGTTCTTAAAACCTTCAAACAAGAGTTGAGTCTGTTCTGTGTCATCGATGTGTCATCGGTTGGAAAAGTCTACAATATCAAAGCTTGGCTTCCATTACTGGGCCAAGTCTCAGCCGACTGTTCACCATCGGCTGAGTATTGGAACTTCTACATGGGGCCATTCCTGCCCCAGACGCTTGTCGACATTCGTTTTTTCGACTATTCAATCTCGGCAGCTATTACTGTTTTTTTGTATTTTATGGTCTGTGGTCCAATACATATTGTGCTACAACCCTTTGCTGTTTTTCTCGTCATTCTTCATGTCGACTTTGCAGGACAACTGTTCAAGATATCGGGATAAATCCAACGCCTTTCTTGAAGACACTGTCTAGATATTTTTCAAAACCCGCTAAGGAATCTTCGCCTCTGAGACCGAACCGACGCAAAGTGGGACGGAAACCCAAATCGACGGCCAAAAGTCTGACAAGTTTTCAATTCGTGTGAAATTTTGTACTCGGGGGTTTTTGCGGTCGCTGATTACGAATCTGAAGTGAAAATTTTGAAAAACAAAATGGCGGATCCGTACAGCAAAAAAATTAATGAAAAACGAATTGAATCGAGGTGAAAGTCTGTACTCGGGGTTTTTTTGGGTTGCTGGTTACGAATCTGAAGTCAAAATTTCGAAAAACTAAATGGCGGATCCAGTACGGCAAAAAATGTTAAGGAAAATGAATTGAATCGAGGTAAAAGTCTGTACCCGGGGGTTTTTGGGGTTGCTGATTACGAATCTGAAGTCAAAATTTGGGAATACAAAATGGTGGATTCAATATGTACGACTTGTGTAGAAAAGGCGTTATATTCATGTCATATTGAAAAGGGTTTCCTTCAAATTAGGTTGATATAAAGTATTGAGATTAAAATAACGCATACAAAGCGTAGAAATTAGCATTATATTTCTTAATAAGTATGTACTCGCTTATAAAAACGAGTAACTGCCGGAAAAAATTCCACATTCCGAATAACTGGTCAGTCATCGTGATACATTCGATTACATGCAACTTTATTCATCGTCGCCAGAACAATCTGATTCACAGTCAGTGAATTCAACTGACGACGCATTGCCCTAGCGCTCTGCATTTGTTGAGACGCGTGGCGCAATTAATAACTGGATTGCTTCTGGTAGTAACGATTTCATTTTCTTACCAGGTAATTTGTGCAGGCTAGAAATGTATGGATCAGACGTTAATAGTAGGCGTGAAATAACGTCTTTAATAGTTTTTGTTTGGGAAAATTTTCGTGAATAATCTGATCTATTCTTTTTCGTGTATTTATTGATACACTCTTGGGCGCCTTCGGACATTTGTCCACTTGGTAATATGGCAGACTTTATAATCGCTACGCTATGAATCAAAATGTTATTCATTGAAGTCGGCATATAAAACCACGGATAGAACTTTATGGCCACTCGAAAGTGTTTGCAATATAACGTGAAATCGTTTCATCAGATCTTCATTTAACACAAAAAAATAGTCGAGCAGTATTCGCGTCATTGGAGCTACCAAATCCGGGCTTTGGTTGATCAACTATGAGACCCAATCGTATGGGGAAACCTTTTTGTATGCTTGCTTTTCGGTTTTTTACAATTTCTTTATCATTTGCCGTATGCACTTGCCACTTTTCAATTTCAAGTTTATACCCTACATGCACACAACATTCGAAGAAGCGAATCCACGCATGCAGAGTCGATAACCCGAACTGTAGAAAATCTTCATTGATTTTTCTTTTCAACATCGCATCGATATCGTTGAAGTCTTTTGATTTTGCTTAGCATAAATAGCAACGTTAAGCAGAAGCATTACTTGTGATTGCATTGCAAACTTTACCATCTATCATGGTGAATGCAAGTTTGAAAGAAACGGTTATGTCTTTTCCGTGAATGATAGTCGCGTAAGGGACAAGGTTACTTTCCTGCTGTTTAATAAACTCCATTTCGCTCACTGTGGCTTCAGTTATTTCATGCAAAAATTGAATTCTAATTCGCCGACAAAACCGGGTAGACGATGGCCTGGGATTTTTCCATACAATAAGGGTATTTTTTGTTGGCCAGAAGTGCCATCGCAACCCTACTTACAAATTAAATTCAAGTTGCGAACACTTTATTTACATAAGCTTTTAATAACTTCGTCTTGAATCAACAAGATTCTCTGAATTGTGTGATCCAGTAAAGACTGCAGGTTCACTTCAGCACTACATTCTGTAACGCTAATGTGTGACTTCGGTGGATAACATTGAAGCTTCGCTTGATGACGACTACATTATACGACGGAAATAACTGACAGCACTGTTCTCTGGTTGAATTCCGAAGTTTCTGATAGTCAGATTTTGACATATTAAGTTCAACTACAAGCAATAGGGCTTTATCAGGAGTATAAGGAATTTGTGAAATCGATTCCAATGATTCTCTATACTTTTGAGCTCTTGATGAGCTTCAAAGCGTCACATCTTGAACAACTTTTGCGGCATCAAATCTACCAGCTGCTCGAAGGCTCATTTGAGCTACATAAGACAGTCCTTCGGTCCTTCTAGTTACACGCAAATCTTCAGTTTTCCTCCGTTTTGAGCGCACACTAGCTTCAGCAAATCCTAAAGAAGGCCGACTCATGCTGCTGGACTGTATTGAAGCTTCTTGGATTTTTTTCAGGGGAACAAACACACTGAGCCATGTGGAAATTTGGTCGAAAAATTTATCTTCGTGTCTTGAAGCTTGATTCGACTTTTCATTAAATTGGGACAATAATGCGCGTATTGCAAGTTTTGCGTCATCCGACAGAGTAAAAGGTCGTTTTAGTTTCTCTGACATAAATTTTTCAATTTCCAAATATGCCGAAGCTGCCCTACGATTCCAATTATTTTTCATGAGTGCAAAAATATATTTTCTCGTTAATCCAGGTGCTGCAGGATCATCGTCGGCAGATTCTAAAATGTTAAAGTATAATACATATGAATAAGTAATTACATATTCAGCCTTACTCACTATTACTCATTCCACAATATTATAGATGACTATAATATTGTAAAATGCTATGAAAATCATAAGGAAATTTAAAAAAAATCCTCATTTTTTATCATCGATTTCGATTAGACACTTCAAAATATACATTTTTTTCAGATGTTATATTTCGCTAAGATTTTGGGCCTTTTGGAAGAGGCCTAGCAGAAAGTGACTCGATACAAAATATTCAAATTGTGAAGCGTGAAATCTAAATCTGCTATAAAAACTGAGGGTAATGATTTTAAAAAACCATTTGGGCCTCACTGGGCCCACGTAAGGAACTGGGCCCACAACATGAGTACACCACTGAAGAGAAAATTTGAAACCATACCACTTTTACCCGAATCACTTCTCCATATTTTGTGTTCTAATTGTTTGAATTCGAGAAAAATGCATTTTTTTATCACAAAATATTGTACCAATAGCGGTACAAGCGGTACAATTCTATTGTTACAAAAACTTGTACCAATAGAATAATCTACAACCTCGAATAAGTCCGGCCGCTTTACAACACTTTACAATTCAACTTTTCTCTATATGTTTACAATTTTCAGGAGCAATTCTACGTTAATTTTCGGAAAAATAATTCGTTAACTGATATCACATACATCATTATTACAAATTTTTCATTACATGATGATATTTTACTCACTTTTCCCTTTCGAATCCATTTTGAAAATAGTCAATCGGTTTATTCTTCTGTAACTGGCAACGTTTTCAAGAGCGCATTGAAAATTAGGCACAGAGCGCGACACGTCTGGTTCGAGCGAAGGGCACTTTTGAACTGGGACACAATAGCAGGTATAAAAGATCATCCCCTCTCGAGTCTGGAACTCAACCCTTGGACTATTACTATATCTAACCCACCACTTCAAAACCCCGAAAACGAAACTTCATTTTTCGACTTTTGGCCAAAGATTTGGGAATCCGTCCCACTGTGCGACTCTTCGGCTTTTCAAAATTTCGCGATCGATGAGATTTTCGATCAGTTGGTCAAAAAGGTCGAAATTTTTTTTCCGACCTTTCAACAGTTCATCATTTGAAAACATTCGGTTGTTTCACTATCTCGAAAATTAAATTAAACTCGAAATACTTTTAATTATCAAGAGACGCGGCAGCGTCACGACGCCAAGTAATTACAAATAAAAAATTCCATACCACTAACCGATCGATGCCACTAACCGACTGACGACCACGCCGCGACTCTTTATACGCAGCCCCCCCCCCCCCATCTCGTACCGCCGGGTACTTGCGTTGATCGGAACCTCGGTTGTTTGTCGCGTTAGATTAATTTACAACGTTCTTCTACACTTGAAGTTTCTCGGCGTCTCTGAAGAGCAACATTGACGAAAATAACCGAGTAAGTTTGCTCACGATGAAAGCGAGACTCGAAAAGTGTTTCTGTTTTGTTCTTACCGACGACGATGCTAAGTCGATGTTAAGTCGATGCTACGTCGCTTCGACGCGACGTCGGCGGCACGCGAAGTTCACGAATTCTTCGACATCGCTGAAATTCTTTCGTATCGCTGGAATTTATATTGACGTAAGAATAAAAAATATGCCCTGTCTCATAACCTCAATTTACGTACTATGTCATTTGCCACGATCTTCCCTCGCATTGCTTTCCCGCTCGGTGATGTGTCTGAGAGCCAACGGATCCGATGTAAGAAACTCAAGATTATTTCATCTTCGCAGAAATAACTCGGTATGTATTCATGAAAAAGTCGCAGATAGCATATTTTCCGATGATCCGTAGCCATTGTCATTACCCCATAAAATCCTCGACTCTCTGAGCAGTGTGCGACCAAAATGAGGCACGAAAGTTAAACACCATTTGCCTACGAACGCTAAACTGTCAGGTCTCAAACGCGGATGATTTGTGGACCTGTGACGACTCCTCGATAGCTTCACCCTGATGACCGAGCGTACTATTGGTAGAGGGTACAGAGATTGTAGCCCACGGTGTACCTGTACGGTGATATACCGCTACACGCAAATGTACGTGTTACTAGATGGTACCGGTACATTCTACAATAGTAAAACATAATTACATTGAAGCTTGCATCGTTGGAACGCAACGAAAGTTTTGCAGCCTATTTTTTTGGCACGGATAGCTCTTCAACACTGCTCAAACATTTTTCAGGATCCCGATTGTAGATCTTCACACTAAATATGTGAGGAAAGGTTTTGGATGATAATAAAAATAAGGAAATAAAGAATTGGAAAAAAATATCTGTTGCATTTCAACGATGCAAACTTCAACATCGTAAAACATACCGGTACTGCATCCTCACCATACTAATACTGATACTGATACCATATGCACATACGTGGTAGGTACGGTACCTGGGCTAACATGTAGGAACCAGAACCAATGTAGCCGGATTTACCATTTAGATGGACCATCGGATTTATCCACGTCAGCAAGTACGTAATACCGAGAATGAGAGACGGCGTCAATCATCGATGCTACAGTACACAGTCCCAGTGTCCCGAGGATATGGCTGCTGCCTCCAATCTCTCCCAGAGCACCAGCGAGACTGACCTCAAGGAACTTGTCGAACCCTTCGGCTTCATTCAGAAATAATATCTGGCCAAGGATCGCACCAGTAATCTGTGCAAGGCCTTTCCTTTACATATGTACATTTCAAAACGAAAGCCGAGGATGCTAGGGCCTTCTTGCATCTCAATGGTTACGGCTATCATCAACTCATACTCAGCGTCGACTGGTCCAAACCTCCGGCCCAACAGAATTGAATGGTCAACGGTTGCAACGCGTTAAGGTAGAAGGAGCACGTGCTCTTGATTGCTATAGATTTTGTTCAAATTTTAACCAGACATTGTATATATCATTATGCATGTTTCGGTAAATTTTCAGAACAGTCGACTATTTAGATTCGGAGTTAATGGGTTTTCAAATTGCAACTTTTAACATTGTGGAGTCTGCATTGAAATTTAGACAGAGTAATTCTCTGTAAAAAATATTTGTCCCGTATAAGAAGACACATGGCAATAACATAAGCAGTGTCAAATTATTAATGCTTATAACGCAAAATTTTTTTTTACGATAAAAATTTTCTATCTTTAGGAACACTATAATTATGTTCGTTCTCGAAATATTGAACAATACTGTTCCACGATGTTCCCTAATGTCTTCTTAATATAGGGGACAAATCTTTTTTACCGAGAGTTATTCTGTCGTTACTAAACGTTTTTAGCGAAACTGAAAAGTAAATACAATCGAAACTTTTTTCACTCGTTCCCTGACTAGTTTTCTATCTAAACATATTTTTTTTAAATTAATAAATACAATAAAATGGTACGATGGATTATGTGACCTGACTATCAGTCAATGCAGAGCCTGTAGTGTTAAAAGTTGCTATTTAAAAACCCATTATCTCCCAATCTGAATAGTCAACTGTTGTGAAACCTCGCTTAAACATGTATAATGATATGATCAATGACTGGTTAAAATGTGAACACATTCGATAGAAATCAAGAGCGCGCGCTCGTTTTACCTTAAGGGCTTACATCACTGTAAATTGTGACGTGATTTTTTAGGACACGTCACAGAAATGCTACCGATAATCAAGAGATGCTCTCGATGCCCGGGTTGCGACCCATCCGTTTGTGTTAAGGGTCTTTTCTCTAGAATGTCTGTCTTGTTACGTTTGAGGTTTTGGGTTATGTTTCCGTTTTGGTTAGGTTGGCGTGCGGAACTCGGTCGAGCGGCGTGTGGCTCGACGTACTGAGCAATCTCGACCGAGGGATGCACCCAGTGAGGCCTCTCGGGGAATCGGTGCACGCCCGGCTGAAACGCCGGCGCCCCACCGTAGTGGTGCATCGTGCTGGAGAGCGGGCCGTTTGGGTTACGGGCGGAGGCTGGAGGCCTCCGCACCGCGCTTCTGGAGAGAAGCTTTGCCCGCTTTCGCACGGTGACCCGGGGATGCGATTCTCGAGAGCCTCCATGTTACCGATGAGAAAAGGTCCTGATTTGTTACCGTTCCGTTTTCGGGGTAACTCGGGCAGAAAATATAGATTCCGAAAGGAATATTCTATTAGAATATTCCAGTTCCCGAAATAATATTTCAGCTCTCGATTTTATACGAGATAAAAGTTCTCGCTTGAACCGGCGATTTCGCATGGTCCGATGCCGCGAGCGTGTTGACATTTTTTCTGTTAACGCGCTCTGTCTCGTTCTCGCATAATCCCTCGCGCGCCGGTCTTGGTCGCGCGAGGTAATCAGAGTTGCTAACGAATCTTCGCGTGAGACGGTTGTCTCCAAAATCGCGATCGCTCCCGATTTTCCGGCTATCGGAAAAGAGTCGCTACCGAACCTTCGCGTGAGACGGTTGTCTCCGAGATCGCGATCGCTCCCGATTTAGAGAGTCGTCGAGCAGACGCCGCGATTGAGAGAGACGTGTCGTGTCTCTCTCGCGCTCTCGTTCTCGCATAAGAGGCACGTCGTCGTGCTCTCTCGCTCCCGTGCGTATGTCGGTTCGCGTGCAGTTCGCGTTCGCGTTAAAGTGCGTCTACGTAAAAAGTTCCCGGGTGGTTACTCCACCGGTTCCCGCACTATCAAAAATAAAACAATTATTTTGTTTTATTAGTGACGTACCGTCATCGCGATAGTGACAGATCCCGCGCTCGCTCACGCTACTCCCCGGTGAATCCCGACCCCTCTACCATATCCCACAGCCTGAGCGGCCGTGCTTTACCGCAACCGTTCGTTCCCGTGTAAGTGCATCCAGTTTAGTCCGGTTATACGATTCCGGCGACACAAAAATCGAGGAGGCCTCCAGACTCCGAACCCGGTTAGGATTCCGGGATAACAAAAATCAAGGAGAGCTCCAGTCTCCGCCTGGTGGGTCGGGTTTGATCACCCCGACCCCAGTTTAGTCCGGTTGAGAAATCCGGCGAAACAAAATTCTCTGGCGCCCCGGGTATTGCGGATGCACGCACACGGGAGGAACGGCCGAAGGTGACGGTTTCTCGCACCAGATCCCGATTTGAGTTCTCGTTCAGTTCTCGTTTCCGGTTAGAGAAATATCTCCCGTCACAAAATATAAAAAATTGAGTGATATGTCGCGATTTTTTTTCGCAGAAGGACAAACAAGAGATTACAAATATTCAAGGATGTTATAAGTTATATCTTCCAGTAAACAAAAAGAAATTTATATTAAAAAATTATACTAAATGGTGACGCTGGAGCCATTCTGGCGAGGCTTGTTGAGTTTAAGACGCTCTGCGGCATGCAGTATGGTTGACGCAAATTTAATTTTAGAAAAAATGTCTATTAATTTGTACGAGTATAGCTATAGAAATACGTAGAGGATTGCGAAAATGTTAATTTTTGTGTAATTGGCAACCGTCAAACCAAAAACTTAATTTTCGATGAAACAAGGACAATCATTTTTTAATAACTAATGTTATAATTAACTCATGGAAAATCCCGTACGTATTTCTCTTCGGAATGCTATTTTAGAGATGAACTCAAAATTTTGAGTGAAAAGAATGAAAATTGTTGGAGTGCGTGCCCTTTTAAAAAATGGAGTTTCGAGGAGAACGGCCGATGTCTCGCACATGGGCCAGCCACTGCCACCGCATACCCACACGGACCTGCGGACCCAGTTTTACAGGTACCAAACTTTTTTCCTCTTATTCCAGATGATTCAAAGCATCTCTTAAGTCAAGTAAAAAAAATCAAGTTTAAAAAAATTCTACAATAGTGTGACCCCTTAGATCGGAGTACACGGTGACGATTGTTCACCTCTCTTTGAACGAGCCCCCCCCCCCCCCCCCCCCGCCACTTATTTTTCTTCGCAAGGTTCGTCCGCTCACTGCTGCGAGCTTGAATCTCCGATTCGTCAAAAAAAAAAAAAAAAATCAAAAAGAGTCCAAGACAATGACTGCCAAAGAAACGAGTGGTTTTTATTCGAACGAAATAATGCTATTATTTTTTCTGATCTACCTGCGGTCATTCGGATGAACTTCCGAAATTGAAACGCGTCATCTATTGCTAACTCATGTTGAAGATTACTTGAAAATGTAAAAAAAGGACGCTAAGCAAACAAATTCTTTCGAAAACATTATCGCTTATTTTACCATGTTAAAAAATCTGATTTATCTTAGAATAGTTTTTATTTTTATTCAAACAATAGTTTTATTATATATTTTCAATTTAAATGCACAAAAAAGTGAAATAACTTTTTATAAAATAGCCGAGCAAGCTTACTAAAAATGTAAACAAAATTATTAAACGTTAGGGATGATATTTTTCGCATTATTTCATTTTTACTTTGAAAAATCATCTTACTATTGTAACATCAAATTGGTGTGTCCATTATATATTGGAAGTACAAATAAGTCTCCGCCGTTTGACAAAAGATGACCCCACCAGGAGGTTATGGTTGAAATTGTCAGATGTAAAACGTCATATCGTAAGGTTGGACATCTGGCAAGACCATAAACTTGAAATATTAGCGATTTTGAATCAGCATCACATAATTTTGTAAACTTTTTATTCAGAACCTTTGTAAAAATTTAGAAAAAAAGAATCCTCATCTCGCCCATCGTAAACCATGGGCCAATAAGCTCGTGACGTAGATATAAACAGGCATAATTATAAATTATTCAAAATTTAATTGTGAATTGTATAAAACATTCGTTGTCCTAGTTTTTTCATAATAATCCTCGATAATGTTATACTTTTTCAAGTTGGTTGTAGCACAAAAGTTTTTTCTACTTTACGTAATAAAAATATTAAAAGGCATAATTTTCCCCTTTAATGACATATTTTTTACAAATAGCATATACAGACTGAATCTGCACCTCGTATGCATTTTTTTAGGTTCATTGAAAAAAAAATTAATAAACCGTCATTTGACTCAACTGAAGCGCTCGACCCTCCTTAAATGGCTCAATCGAGTCGCAACATTTTAAATTGGAAGATATTGGAACAGCCAGATATTTATTACGACAAGATGAGTTTATGGTTATTCTCGATTTAAAAGATGCATACTACTCAATCGCAGTTAAAGAACCAGACCGAAAATATTTACGGTTTTTATTTTAAAACAAACTTTTTCAATTTTACTGCTTGCCGTTTGGACTAAATATAGCTCCTTACATTTTTACGAAAATTATGCGGACCGTTGTAAGCCGCTTGAGAGAGTTAGGATACACCTCAGTATATACCTAGATGATCTACTTTTGATCGGCAACTCTTACAAAGAATGTAAAGAGAATCGGGAAAAGACTTGTTCTCTATTAGAAGAGTTGGGATTTATTATCACAAAGAAAACAGCCAATGGCAACCGTCAAGAACTCAACGATATCTCGGATTTGGATTAAATTCAGAAAAGATGATTATCGAGTTTCCCAATACAAAGAACAGCGAAATATTTCATAAAATTCAAAAAATGCGGGCATTTTATTCGTGTAGGATACCAGAGTTCGCGTCATTCGTCGGAACGTTAGGTGCGTGCTGTCGAGCAGTACGTTATGGTTGGTTGTATATAAGGATCTTGAGAGAGAAAAAACATTAGAACTAATAGCGAAAAACGGAAATTTCAAAGATACGATGATTTTGTCAAGAGAAATTCAACGAAATCTCTCTTGGTGGAAATTCAATATCATGTCTACAAACAACCCGATAGTAACATACAATTATTAGATCGAAATATTTTTAGACGTGTCGCAGTCAGGCTGGGCAGCCTCCTGTAAAGGACAAAAAACATACGGCCATTGGGATACAATAGGACGAGAACACCACATCAACTATCTAAAGCTTCTAGCTGCATTCTTTGCTCTAAAATGTTGTGCAAGGGACCTCAGGGATTGTAGTGTTTTAATGAGGATTGATAACACGACAGCAATTGCATATATAAATCGTATGGGTGGAACGCGATACAAAAAACTTAGAAAACTCGCGAAAGATATTTGGATCGGGTGCGAAAGAAATAAACCTTTAGATCTTTGCATCATATATCCCATTAACAGAAAATACGATAGCCAATGCGGAGTCTAGAAAACTGAAGGTAGAAACAGAATTTGGACTATCAAGTTACGCGCTAAATGAATATGCCAATCTTTTAATACTCCGGAAATTTGCCTGTTTGTTAGTAGATCAAATACCAAATGCGTACGTTGTGTATCCTGGCAAAAAACCCTCATTCGGTGACTATCGATGCCTTCGCAATAGACTGGAGACAGTATCACTTCTATCTTCCTCATTGGATATCTTAAGCCGGATTCCCACTTTATATGGCGAAAAAGGTATGCCAGAAGAAGCAATAGATGTTGCAATTTCACCTTTAAACGAATCCTTTTTGCGCCAATATGCAACGGTTTACAAAAAATGGTGATCATATTGTAAAGAGAGAAAAATCGAGATTCTTTCAATTTCAATAACCGACATCTTATAATTTCTGACAAGAGAATTCCAGAACGGTGCTTCATATGGAACAATAAACAGTTAACGATCGGCTAGTCTTTATAGTAGGCCCAGAGATCGGTCGAGATGACAAAATAAAGAAATATGTTAAAGGCATCGCAAGATGTCGACCTCCTCTACCAAAATATAATTCAACTTGGGACCCGAATGTTCTTCTCAACTTTTTTGCACAAAGGCCACTAAACAAATATTTGTGCCGTGAAAAACTCACTCTCAAACTTGTCACTATATTTGCACTAGTAACGGGTCATAGACCACAGACGTTAGCGCTTATAGATATACATAATACAGGAAAAAACAAAGAAGTAGATCGAGATAAAGAGCCCAGAGAGAATAAAAACGTCAGGACGAAAAAGAAAACAACCTACGTTAATAATCCCATTTTATCCCACAGGTTTTTTAAACCCACATTTGTGTGGTTTAAAAAACCACACAAGACTGCATCAACGCAGACGTTAAGCCGTTGGATAAAATCTACACTAACCGATGGGGGCGTCGATACAAGATGTTTTTTGGCGTACAGTACGCGACACGCTTCGACATCTGCAGTAAAGAGAAATGGAGTCGACATCGAGACTATTCAACGGACTGCAGGATGGACCGAATTTTCACAAACGTTTGCGAAATATTATAATCTGGAATTAGCGGAAGAAAAATATGTATTCGCAGGGTCTATTATAGAACTACAAGGTGAATTAAAAGGTATAACACACACAAAAGAAACAATCATCTGTCGTATGTGATCTCTATGTGATCTCGAGGAAGAGGCGCGAAATACAATTGAACGATTAAACGAACTTACCTGTAAGTGAAGTTCTAACGTAACTGTATGCAGCGCCTCTTCCGAAGAGATCACTTCCCACCCAAATACCCACAACTAAGAAATCTTAGCTCCAACAATTACGGCAGTGCTTTAAAGGAATGAAGTGAACATCGGACCATCAAGGCTTTGGAGGGTGGGAAATTTTTTTTTATTTTACCATCAACCTGAAGTGACATCGGCGTAGAGAGGGGATACTACCATGTGATCTCGTCGGAACAGGCGATGCATACAATTACGATAGAACTTCACTTAGAGGTAAGTTCGTTTAATCGTTCAATTTCCCAGCGCAAGTTAAGGACGTGTAATACCGGAAGTGGTTGAGTCCATAGTCACAATCATTTATTTAATACTTGAATTATGGTATTTTTCAATGAAAGTTCTAAAAAATATGTACTATCAAAAGAATATGAAGAAGCGAGAGGAGGGAGAAAAAGAGAGAGAGAGAGGGGAGAGAGAACACTTCAATACTCTTCTAATAGGTACTGTGACGGAAAATTCCAGCTGCACCCTTCGCGTCACAAAAGGTCGTCGCGCCTCCGCCCGGCGATTTTTCCCGGGGCGCCAGCCGCGTTAGCGGCTCGCCGAGCGGTAGGGCGAGACGACCGATTTGTCCGACTAGCACAGCTCTTCTTTCGGTAGAGTGGCGGGGTCAGGGGCTAAACACCGTTTAGTCCCTGCCGAGCGTTTTCTCGGCGATTGACTCGATACAAAATCACACCCGAAGCCGCCAGTCGGCCTATCTCTTTTCTCTCTCTCTCTCCTTTTAAACGGGTTAACAATTACAACCGACACGAAAAATACGCTAGGGACCTGCCACGTTCCTCCCTGCACCGCGACCCGAACCGATGCACACGCGAATGACGGAGACATTGCTTTAACTCAACGGTAAAACTTTCCCTTTACGCCGGGGGCGGCCGCACTGCACAGACCGACTTAATTATTCCCCAACAATTCATTTTACTCGTCGACCGTCTCGCTCGGATTTCCGTGGTCAAGTCCTGTTCCGCGAGCGAGACGGTTGACTCGAGGTCTCCGTCTCAGCCGTTCATCCCCGCCCCTCCGTCATTCGCGTCAGCCGTTACCGCGCCAAAATTGAATATTAGATCTTATTAAAATGATGGGTACGATGACGGTAACGATAACGATGACGATGACGGTAACGGTGACGATGATGATGGCGAGTACGATGACCGTTGACGGATCCAGTCTCAGCCCGTCGATCCTACCCAGCGCATCGAGTCTCGCTGCGATTCCTGCCCCTGGCAGTTACGTGACGTGTGAAGGTCGGGCGGACGCGCCGTTACCGACTGAAGGGGACCGGGGACTAGCCGGCCGCCGTAGGTTCGTTTATAATACGCAATACGTTTGAGCCAGAGATGGTCCCGGTATCTTTGGTTGCCTGACGCTGCGAGTCGCCGAAGTAGACGGGTACTGTGATGGCGGCGTTGGTCACCTTCTGACCGAGGTAACCTTGCTGTCAGCCCGGACGGTTGCACAGTCGAACGCCTGCCGATCACATAACGCTTCACTCCACCGATCGTGGTGGAGGAGCGTTACAGAACGTGGGTCTGCTGAATCGTCTCGGATTCTCGAGCGAGGGTAAGATCGACGAGGCGCACCCCGAATTGGAAGATACGAGGCCGCTGCGGTGAGAAGGATCTCGAGGTTTTCGAGACGACTGCCATTTCCCGCTCGCCATCGTACCACAAATGTCACATGAACGAATAAAAAGAAGAACATAATTATACAATAAAATGAATAAATATATGAAGGGACAACAAGATAAATAAATAATAAACGATAACGGTACGCTCGGGCTCCCATACGAGGATGAAATCCGAGCGAGAGGGTCGCCTTAAGGTGACTTTGGGGCTCGTCAATTTTTCCACGTGACAGTACAGTGTAGAAACAAGAAGGTAACGAAGGGACGAGGAATGATAAGATAGTGGTTGGTAGGGAAAGTAACGGCGCAGAGTCCACGATTCACCCACTCTGCTCCCACATAACACTGCGGTCGTTCCAGGACGAGAGTGAGAAGCCAGAAAATCTATCGGAAAGTCGGAGTTACGGGCTCTTTCTCCTTTCGAAGCAGCAACTCCAATCGTTGGCAAGTTCCACAGGGCGAGGGGGGGAGAGAGAGAGAGAGAGAGAAAGAGAGAGAGAGAGAATCTGTTCGGGGATTCTGTAAATGTAAGACCTATTATACGTTCATATACCAAACGTAAGATCTTTATACTTTCATATACCTGATTGTTTGCTCAACTGTTTTACAATTTTTTTGATCGAGTTCCAAAGCCATTCAATACCTTCACGTGACTTACCAACGGTATGGAGAGCGTTTTATGTATTTACAATGTCGTGTATATTTGTATAGAAATATCAATCGCTTTAAAGATCTGAGTATCATTGAACTTTGACGTTTGCGATAAATTGTCTCTAAATTTCACAAAATGCAGAACCGTAAAGAGAACAATTACAATAATAATAATAATCATGACAGTATAATAATAATACACATGATAATTGTACTAATAATAATAATGACAGTCATAATAATGTCGGAAATGAGAACGGTCATTTCTGTGCTCTCTCTCTCTCTCTCTCTCTCTCTCTCTCTCTCTCTCCCTCTCTCTCTCCCTCTCTCTCTCTCTCTCTCTCTCCCTCTCTTCCTTTCTCTCCCTCTCTCCCTCTCTCTCCCTCTCTCCCTCTCTCCCTCTGTTTCTCTCTCCCTCTCTCCTTCTCGCCCTCTCTCCCCCACTCCCCCCTCTCTCTCTCTCACCCTCTCTGTCTCTCTCGTATACCTCTGTGTTCTTCAGTAAATCATCAACAGTCGATTATCGGATTTTCGTTCTACCCGATAGATACACCTCCTATCTGTTTATAACTGCTGATACTTCACTCCTGTGGTCCGTCACTGAATTATCAATAGTCGATTTTTAGATTAGCGTTCGTATGTCTCGTATTTGTTTTAAATGCGCACGTGTAATAGCGGGTACTGCTCTTAATTGCAAGGATTGTGGGAATTTTTTCCATCCTGGCTGTTGTGCCGCTTACTTGTGTTACAAGAGTGCGAGTGCTTGTTGTCTGAACAATCTCAGGGGTCCAGTACCTGCTATTAACACCAGAAGTATTCTATGCGAGATCTCGTCGTCGCAGTCTAATGCACTAGAATTTGATGCTGATACTAGCGTTACCGTTGACGCTCGCGAATTTACTAATTTATCCTCGATTGCGAGTAATTCTCATAACTCTCACAATAACTTTGCTAAGAAAGGAGACATGGATGAACAACTCATGAACCGCATGTTGCAAACCATGGTGGAATCGAACGCGACCAATAAGCAGCTGTCCGAATTGATATCGCACCAGACTGTTGTTAACAACGATTTAACCAAAAAACTAGATTGTTTGCGGGAACTAGTTGCTAGGACGGAGAAATATGATGACGCGATAGCTCGTCTAGACGCTAGTAACTCACGTCTTGAGGCTAACAATGCTCGCTTATCACTTGAACTTAAGCAACTCAAACTCAAATTCTCGTGTGGAGCTAATACGATGCAACCTTACTCGGACGTCGTATTATCCAACTTGCCGAAGTCAATGACTGATTCCAATGAGTCTCTCGTAAGGAAAATCTTTGCATCGCTAGACATTTCGCATTTAATGGGCGATGTTCTTGACATCCGTGTGTTATCGCGTAAAGGCCAGTCTGCGGTTGGTGACAGATCCCATGGATCGCTTGCTTGTGGCGCATTGCCAAAATCTTTGCTTGTGTGCCTGAAATCGGCCGCAGTTCGCGATTACATTATTGCAAAAGACGAGCTAACAAGGATTGATTTATAAGCGAAGTTTTCGGAATTGAAAGCCGTGGTCGTATTTACATAAACGAATTTTTACCAGCTCCTATGATCCAATTGTTGCGTAAAGCTAAAGCTCAGGTGGCGACCGCTGGTTACAAATATATTTGGGTACGTTCAGGTATAATTCGCGTTCGTAAGTCCGAAGGTTCACCGGTGATTCAAGTCCTATCCGAAGCTGACTTGGTCAAAATAGCGTGACTTCCGCTTGTTCAGAGTATACCGACTCCTTCTGTAAGGGTGTTGCCATCCGACTCAAATTTTCTTCACATTGTGCAGTTAAATGCCAATTCTTTAGCGGCTCACTTACCTCTTATAAAGGAGTTTGTGTCCGATGATTTCTTTCACATCATTAGTATCTCAGAAACATGGCTTAACGAAAAGGTATCTGATGATGTGTTACATTTACATGATTATGTTCTTTTGCGTAATGATAGGCGGGGCACGCGAGGGGGAGGAGTGGCATGCTACGTTCATAATTCCCTCAAGGTCAAAGTTCTTGAAGTCTCATCAACCGAATCTATTAACGAACCTGAGTACATAATGGCTGATATTCGTGATTCCATAGGGAATAAATTACTTTTCTCTTCTGTCTACAGGAGACCAAAGGGGCGCTTGTTTGATAAGTTGATGTGTACCTTGCACAGATTCTCGTTTGCATACAGCGACATCATAATAAGTGGTGACTTAAATTGCGGTCTGCTAAAAACGGGTTACGAAGCCTCGACACTACGAGACTTGGCAAAGGCAGATACTTGGCACATTGTAGATTCTGGTCCCACCCATCATAAGAGTACTTCGGTGCCCTTACTCGACGTTTTTATCATCGATTCAAAAGAAAAAATCTACTCATTCATGAAGTCTGATGAGCTTTTTATTGCGGGTCACGCCTGATTAAACTAAAATATAAATTTCATGTTAATACAAATTCGGCACGCATGATTACTCGTCGGAATTTTCGAGGATTCAATGTAGATGTGTTTAAGTCCACATTTGCTGATTTATTGCATGCCGATTGTCCCGTTTTGCCAGGCGCGGATACATCTGGCCTTGAAATTGATCCATATTGTGACACTATTAGTCGAGTACTTATGAAATCTGTGGACATTCACGCACCTCTATTTACCTTCAGAGTTTCTAAACCTAGGATTCCGTGGCTCACAGCCGAGCTTATGCAATGCATTTTGGTGTGAAATTCGCTTTACAAACGAGCTAAGAGATCGGGCAGTGTTTTGGGAATTGCGCTTTATAGGCAATATCGTAATAATCTCACTCTGAAATTGCGGGCAGCTGAGAATAATTTTTATGCGAGTCGGTTGTCCAAAATGAAAGATACTACTCGCTTATGGAAAGAGTTATCGGGCCTTGGTTTAGTAAGGGGTAATGCTGCAACTCCTCTCAATTATTTTACTGCTGATGAGCTCAATGGCTCGTATGTGATGGTTTCAAACACTATTCCCAGCATCGACTACATTGGATTTGATCGAAACCTAAGAAAGATCACACCCTGTTCATCTAAAATTGAGTTTTCTTTAGTCACTACTGAGTATATTGAAAAGCTTTTAAGAGAGTACGTATGCCCTTCTCATTCTACTGGACCTGATCGTGTGTCATCTTTTATTCTTATTGCCGCATCTACCTGTATCTCACAATATCTGACCTCCCTTTTTAACGATTGCTTAATTTATGGCTATTTCCCACTATTGTGCAGGCGTGCTCTCATCAGGTCGTTACTAAAAGTGAATCCGCCTGCTTCCCCTTCCGTTACTAGACCTATCGCCAACTTATGCGAGCTTTCAAAGATTTTTGAAAAGGTCGTACATGCTCAAATCTTAAATTACTTGACCGAGAACAATATTATTGACAATAGGCAGTCTGGTTATCGGAAGGGATTCAGCACGCAGATGGCAATGTTGAGACTATATCACGACGTCAGGAAGGGTAGACAATAGGCTTATTACTATTCTTACATTGTTTGATTTCTCCAAAGGGTTTGACACCGTTCCTCATTCTCTTTTGATTTCCAAATTACGTAGATTAGGCTTTGCAGACAAAGTGTTGCATTCGTTAACGGCATATTTATCTAACCGGTTTCAGGCAATTCGCGATGACCTGGGCCATCACTCAACGTGGCTGCCGACTTTTTCAGGTGTGCCTCAGGGCTCTGTTTTGGGTCCACTTTTATTCTCGCTATATATAAACGATATTGCCTTGAATCTCAAGCACTCTCAACACTTAGTATTTGCCGATGACACGCAGATATATCTTAGTGGTCTGCCGTCGAATCTGCACCATGGTATCCTGAGACTTTCTGAGGATGCTGAGACTATATTTAACTTTTCTTTAGTTAATGGGCTTAAACTCAACTTCGCAAAGTCCAAGGTAATGATACTCGGTAGTAGCCGCTACATTAATGAAATCAATTATAAAACTCTACCCCCGGTTAAGGTACAAAATACGTTGCTGCCATATGTATTGAAGGTTAGAAATCTGGGTGTTATTTTGGAGGCAAACTTATCATGGCGTGCTCATGTTCTGTCCATGTCCTCCAAGATAAATTTTTCCCTACATAAATTAAAATTTCGTAGGCTTGCTCTCTCTCGTAATTTGCGTGCCATGCTTATCGTCTCGCTCATTTTCCCTCTGTTCGATTATTGCTGTCTAGTCTTAACGGATATCACGATGGAATTAAATAAGGTACTTGAAAGATTACTTAACAACTGTATCAGATTCGTCTTTGACCTTTGTCGTGACATGCATGTGACACCTTATAGAAGGAGACTCGGTTGGCTCACGATCTGTTCGAGGAGGAAATATTTGCTGGGTATATCGGTCTATAAAATGTATCACGGTGAGGCTCCGGACTATCTTTGCGAACTATTTGAGCGACCCGTGAATCCTCCATCAACAGCACGTGTTTTGCGCAGATCGCTGGTGGAAACTGACTTCGTTATACCTTTTTGTTGCACTGCTACGTATAAGAATTCATTTTATGTTGCGGCGGTCTATTTCTGGAATTCGTTACCGGTCACAGTAACTTCTGCAACCTCCCTACCTGTCTTTAAGGAGAGACTATTTGCTAATTTGTTTGAGTGTGACCAGAGATCATTTATTGCATGGAAAAGGCCTCATCGGCACTGTCTTCATTGCCATCTGTATTTTCTTTATCTTTATTATTAGTTATTTTTCTCATTGTTATTTTCATTTTCATTATCGCTATCACTATTGTTTTTTCCACATTTTTCATTTTTCATTACACGGCTGCGTTCACTATTATTTCATTATTATTATTATAACATTATTTTTATAAGATTAATTATTAATGTTATAAGAATAATTATTTCATTATTATTCTTATAACATTATTTTTTTAATAGACTTTATTGCTCCGGGCAACGCACTTCCTCAGTTTGCACTGGGAAACATTCACCTACCCTCGGGGGTTAGGCTCAGGCTTAACCTAGACCGGAACAATAACGCTGGGCGGCACTCGAGGGTTCCGACATCACCTCGGCTGCCGCCCAGTCAAAAAGTCGCGCGAAAAATCCAATATATCGCTCTGCGATAGCTACCGCAGTCCACAATCGTGTTGCCTGAGTAAATGGAGTGACCCAAGTATGACCGCCTTCTGAATCCGACCCGCCAGCAACCGGACACCGGGTTTGCAAACCGGTATGCTAGCGAGGCCCGATACAAAAGACTCTTGCATCCCCCCTAGCGCGCCGATGATGAGGACAACGAGAGTTACCCTGAATCCTCGGTGCAAACGACGTAGCTCGGCTAGGAGAGGCTGATACTTGAGCCGTTTCTCCTTTTCCTTTCGTGACACGTTCACTTCGGCCGGAGCCGAGAACTCAATGACGTATATCGTCTTGTCGTCGAAATCGAAGAGGACGACATCAGGCTTAGTCGCTTGAAGCGGCCCGATGGTCGCGAATGAGAAGTTCCAATAAATCTTGCACCTCTCGCCCACGACAACGGACTCAATATTTCCTGGTAATTAAGGCGGCACGGGCTCCCGGTCTATCCCATAAGAGTGCCGTAGATGGTAGTACAACACTCTTACGGCCGCGTTATAGCGATAGATATAGCCGCAGACTGCATATACTGGGCAGGCCGACAGTAGATGCATTAGTGTCTCCGGCGATTGTTTGCATGCACGACACAAACTAGTCGGCAGAGGCTGACCCAAAACGCGACTGCGATATACCAGGGTGTTGATGACTCCGTCTTGGCAGGCGCAGATAAACCCTTCGGTCTCGAACATCAGTCCAGCTGACCGCAAGAAGGAAAAGGTCAGCTGGGTGGACAGCCCCTGTTCCTCGATGTGGTGAAAAAACACACCGTGCATGGGTCTGTCCACGTGCTGCCGAGTCAGGACAGTCTGCTCGGCAGTCCTGATTGCCCGCCGACGTCGGGACTTGGGCAACCGAGCGACGGAGTCTATTGGCAACGCGCCACGCCGGCACCGGCGGAACTCCAAGCCGAGGGTCTCTGCCGCACGATCTGCCGCCTTATAAAGAAAAGCACCCGCCCCATGAAGCTCATGCTGGTGCACAATCTCCAGGAGCGGGTCCGAGCTTGTTATTACATCGCTTGCTATTCCGAGGACCATGTGGTCATGAAGACACTCCAATCCCAAGAGCCCACGCCCGCCGCTCTGACGCAGCCTATAGAGGCGCGGGGTGGAAGATCGAGGGTGCGGACTCCGCTGGATGTTCATTATTTTGTGTGTGCCGATGTCCAGCTGTTTAAGCTCGTCTCTACGCCATTTGACGACAACAAAGGAGTAGAGCAGGACCGGGACAGCGAGCATATGGGTGGCAGTGATCTTATTTTTCCCAGACAGATCTGATTTCCAGATCCGTCTGAGACGCCGCCTATACTCGCTGCGGAGGGCCTCCTTGACACCCTCAGCGTCTTGAACAGAACGCTGATCGATGCCAAGGTACCGATAAGACCCTCCGGCATCCAGGTGTTTGAAGACGCTCCCGTCCACCAGCCGAACATCAGCCGCAACACCATCTGCTCTCCCTCTCCTGAGATGAAGAACAGCGCACTTGTCCAATCTGAAGTTCATTCCCGCCGCCCGCGTGTACTTCGCTACGATGTTCAAGAGGAGCTTAAGCACCCCCGCCCCAGGAGCGTATAGCTTGAGGCCATCCATATAAAATAAATGGATGATCCCTCGACCACGCTCCCCGGGGGGCCCCGCTTCGTACCCGCGTGCAGCCAGCAAGGCGATTGACAAGGGTAATAGTGAGATGCAAAACAGGAGGGGGCTGAGAGAATCTCCCTGGATAATGCCCCTCCTATACCCCACCACTCCGGTCGACACGTTGCCTTTACTAGTCTTAACTATGAAGCGTGTCTTCCAGAGCGGCATGAGCTGCTTAATGCATCCCACTATGTAAGGACTCACCGAAAGGCGTTCGAGTAGGTGTATAATCAGTTTGTGACTGACAGTGTCGAACGCCTTACGGTAGTCTATCCAAGCGACTGAGAGGTTACGCTTGTGCTGGACCGCGTCTTGCGTGATGCAGCGGTCCACCCACAGGTTCTCCTTACAACCTCCCAGCCCCCTCTTGGATTCCATTTGTTCGTGTATCTCCCGCCATGCAGGCTCGATCTCGCACAGAACACGCTCATAAAGAATCTTTGTGAAGATCTTACAGAGCGCATTCAGACACGTTATAACATTATTATTATTGTTATAACGATAATAATAATGTTATAATTAGAATAATTAATGTTATTATTGTCATTATTATACAACAACAACAACAACAACAACAACAACAACAACAACAACAACAACAACAACAATAATAATAATAATAATAATAATGAAAGCGTAGGGAAGCTGGCATGCCCATCGCCCGGGGGAGCGCAACTACCCCGCAATAGCCACCGACGTGCCAGGCCAACCACCTGGCACGCCGAAAACTAGGTTCGAACACCGCCTAGCCAAGCCCCCCACAACCGGTCCCTCTCGGATGGGGACCAAGGATCAGTTGGGAGGGGCACCCGGATAGGATGCACGGCAACGACCACGGCTCGAAATCGGCGCCTCGAGTGGATGGAGGAACTCAAGGAAGACCTCATCCGCTGCTGGCGAGATAGCGTACCGTCGCGGCGGGGCTACATGGCGAGGTTGCAGGCCCTGTGGAGCCAAGAGCACCCAGAGCTTGCACACCTCTCGCAACAACATCTGCGAGACCAGGCTGCCCGCTTGCGGCGACAAGGCTACGATCTCTTGTTACTACCACCAGAGCTGTCCGGCAGGCGCTCTTCCGCGCGTTCCGCACGGAGCTCTGCCGGACGGCCTCAAGATCGAACCCCCCGGCAGTCGGAATCCCCCCGTTGGCGCGTCGATTTGACAGAGGACTGGGGAACAAGGAGGGAGAGAATCACTGGGAAATTTTCTCTTCAGCCTGGTTGCCTAGAGGCGGCAAATGAGTCCCTCGCGGCAGCAATCCCCGAGACCGCTGATCTCCTCAGCTTGAACTGGGCTGTGTATCGCGCGGCTGTTGAGTCGAAGCCTCAGACGCGCAATGATACGGTGGCGTTTGTGGCTAAGACTCGGCGGCGCGTTGCACAGCTCCAGAATAAGATCAATGAAGCGCGGAGGCAGGCATCCCGTATTCAGTGTGTGTTAGACTTCATTACGGCGGGGAGGGCGTTTACCCCTAAAATCCGGAAAATCAGCTCGGTACTGAAATGCCGTCACCACACATTGAACAAAGCTATCCTTCTTATTATGAAGGAACGCTACGTGGAGAAGGTGTGGAACCTGGGGGTTGCGAAGCAATCCCTAGAGAGGCGGCTGGGTCGTGCGGTAGACAACGCCCTCTTCCGTTCTGACCCAGGCCGCTAGTTCCAACCACCTACGCCTGCCCCCGACACAGCGCCAACAGCTGTTCAGGTGGAGCGGTTTTGGGGAGAACTGTATAGCGAGGCGGGTCATTTTGATGAAAGCACTCCAGCTCTGGGACGGTTCGACACGTATTGCCGGCAACAGCCGAGTCAGCGTGGCGACTGTTTTCCAGTCACGCGGGGTGAGGTGGAGAAGGCGGTGAGTAGCATGAGGAACCACGCCGCTCCCGGGCCAGATGGGATTAACATCTTCTGGTGGAAGAAATTCACGTGCACCCATACCCATCTGGCCCGCATCTTCTCGTCGTTCATCGATGGGACGGTGCCAATCCCTACGTGGCTGACAGAGGGAAGGACGGTGTTAATCCCCAAAAAAGGGGATCTGTCTTGTCCGGAGAACTACCGCCCGATAACGTGTCTGAATGCGCTCTGTAAGATCTTCACAAAGATTCTTTATGAGCGTGTTCTGGGCGAGATCGAGCCTGCATGGCGGGAGATACACGAACAAAGGGGATCCAAGAGGGGGCTGGGAGGTTGTAAGGAGAACCTGCTGGTGGACCGCTGCATCACGCAAGACGCGGTCCAGCACAAGCGTAACCTCTCAGTCGCTTGGATAGACTACCGTAAGGCGTTCGACAATGTCAGTCACAAACTGATTATACACTTACTCGAACGCCTTTCGGTGAGTCCTTACATAGTGGGATGCATTAAGCAACTCATGCCGCTCTGGAAGACACTTCACAGTTAAGACTAGTGAAGGCAACGTGTCGACCGGAGTGGTGGGGTATAGGAGGGGGATTATCCAGGGGAATTCTCTCAGCCCCCTCCTTTTTTGCATCTCACTATTACCCTTGTCAATCGCCTTGCGGGCTGCACGCGGGTACGCAGCGAGCCCCCCCGGGGAGCGTGGGCGAGGGATCACCCATTTATTTTATATGGATGACCTCAAGCTATACGCTCCTGGGGCGGGGGTGGCTTAAGCTCCTCTTGAACATCGTAGCGACGTACACGCGGGCGGCGGGAATGGACTTCGGATTGGACAAGTGCGCTGTTCTTCATCTCAGGAGAGGGAGAGCAGAGGGTGTCGCGGCTGATGTTCGGCTGGTGGACGGGAGCGTCTTCAAACACCTGGACGCCGGAGGGTTTTATCGGTACCATGGCATCGATCAGCGTTCTGTACAAGACGCTGAGGGTGTCAAGGAGGCCCTCCGCAGCGAGTATAGGCGGCGTCTCAGACGGATCTGGAAATCAGATCTGTCTGGGAAAAATAAGATGACTGCCACCAATATGCTCGCTGCCCCGGTTCTGCTCTACTCCTTTGGCGTCGTCAAATAGCGCAGAGACGAGCTTAAACAGCTGGGCATCGGCACACGCAAAATAATAAACATCCAGCGGAGTCTGCACCCGCGATCTTCCACCCCGCGCCTCTATATGCTGCGTCAGAGCGGCGGACGTGGGCTCTTGGGATTGAAGTGTCTTCATGACCGCATGGTCCTCGGAATAGCAAGCGATGTAATAGCAAGCTCGGACCCGCTCCTGGAGATTGTGCACCAGCTTGAGCTTTATGGGGCGGGTGCTTTTCTTTATAAGGCGGCAGATCGTGTGGCAGAGACCCTCGGCTTGGAGTTCCGCCGGCGCCGGCGTGGCGCCTTGCCAATATACTCCGTCGCTCGGTTGCCCAAGTCCCGACGTCGGCGGGCACTCAGGGCTGCCGAGCAGACTGTCCGGACTCGGCAACACGTGGACAGACCCATGCACGGTGTTTTTTCACCACATCGAGGAACAGGGGCTGTCCACCCAGCTGACCTTTTCCTTCTTGCGGTCAGCTGGACTGATGTCCGAGACCGAAGGCTTTATCTGCGCCTGCCAAAACGGAGTCATCAACACCCTGGTCTATCGCAGTAGCGTTTTGGGTCAGCCTCTGCCGACCACTTTGTGTCGTGCATGCAAACATTCGCCGGAGACCCTAATGCATCTACTGTCGGCCTGCCCAGTATATGCAGTCTCCGGCTATATCTATCGCCATAACGCGGCCCTAAGAGTGTTGTACTACGATCTACGACACTCTTATGGGATAGACCAAGAGCCCGTGCCGCCCTATTTACCAGGAGATATTGAGTCTGTTGTCGTGGGCGAGAGGTGCAAGATTTATTGGAACTTCTCATTCGCGACCATCGGGCCGCTTCAAGCGACTAAGCCTGATGTTGTCCTCTTCGATTTCGACGACAAGATGATATACGTCATTGAGTTCTCGGCTCCGGCCGAAGTGAACGTGTCGCGAAAGGAAGAGGAGAAACGGCTAAAGTATCAGCCTCTCCTGGCTGAGCTACGTCGTTTGCACCGAGGAGTCAGGGTAACTCTCGTTGTCCTCATCATCGGCGCGCTAGGGGGGATGAAAGAGTCTTTTGTATCGGCCTCGCTAGCATACCGGTTTGCAAACGCGGTGTTCGGTTGCTGGCGGGTCAGATGCAGAAGGCGGTCATACTTGGGTCCCTCCGTTTACTCAGGCAACACGATTGTGGACTGCGGTAGCCGCTAACCCTCTGGCTTGAGGGAGCGGCTATCGCAGAGCGATATATCAGATTTTCCGCGAGACTTTTTGACTGGGCGGCAGCCGACGTGATGTCGGAACCCTCGAGTGCAGCCCAGCGTTATTGTTCCGGTCTAGGTGAGGACCGAGCCTAACCCCCGGGGGTAGGTGAATGTTTCCCAGTGCAAACTGAGGAAGTGCGTTGCCCGGAGCAATAAAGTCTATTAAAATTTTTTTTTTAATAATAACATTATTATTGTTATTATTATTATTATTATCAATCTCATTATTATTTGATATATGATTGTATTATTTTTGTTTCCTATCGCGAGTTATGTTACGTTATATTTTGTATTTGTATTACTTCGGTTCAACAGTAAGATTATTGTTAATTCGATTGTATTATTTAATTTCTTATGTTATTTTCACTTTATGCTTTTGTTTACATCATTACCATTTTATTTTGTACTATTTTTATTTTACCTCACTATGTTCATTTGCCCCAAAGTGTGTTACTAGGACATAATAAAGTAATCAATCAATCGATCAATCGATCTCTCTCTCCCTCTCCCTCTCCCTCTCTCCTCCCTCCCTCTCTCCCTCCCTCCCTCCCTCTCTCTCTCCCTCCCTCTCTCTCCCTCCCTCCCTCCCTTTCTCTCTCTCCCTCTCTCTCCCTCCCTCCCTCCCTTTCTCTCTCTCCCTCTCTCTCTCCCTCCCTCCCTTTCTCTCTCTCCCTCTCTCTCTCCCTCCCTCCCTCCCTCTCCCTCTCCCTCTCTCCCTCCTCCCTCCCTCCCTCCCTCCCTCCCTCCCTCCCTCCCTCCCTCCCTCCCTCCCTTTCTCTCTCTCCCTCTCTCTCCCTCCCTCCCTCCCTTTCTCTCTCTCCCTCTCTCTCTCCCTCCCTCCCTTTCTCTCTCTCCCTCTCTCCCTCCCTCCCTCCCTCCCTCCCTCCCTCCCTCCCTCCCTCCCTCCCTCCCTCCCTCCCTCCCTCCCTCC